>JAVQIZ010030144.1:20000-70963 GCA_036023535.2 Galaxias brevipinnis
CACCCCCACCCCCACCCCATTTCGAGGTTAGGGTTATCTTGCCGTCAATACCTCCCATTTACCATATTGACAGGCAGGTATTTCCTCACTTAGAACAACAGAAGGGGCCACTGATGCTCTGTTGACTTCCGAGATCAAATCTGGCCTCGAGTCAGGCCATTGACAAATCTGCATAGATCCTTCGGTTAGATAGCATTGAGGTAGTCCATTATAGCTCACTGATAGCAGTGTCTGTGGGGATTAAGGGGCTTCTCTCAGGTTAACCTGATGCCTGCAGCGGCCGTTTGTGAGGGTCAAAGGTCAAGGCAGAGATGAAAGACACCGGAGTTCCTGACCTCCCAGGTTCCCGGGGATGCTGTTCCAAGCATTCTGTTCTTAACCAAACAAATCCCCAGGTGTTGGAACAGGTGACCGAGAACACCTGTCAACGTGGGCATTAAACTCTGACCTGTCCCGTCACACCTCGGCGCTGCCAAGGACGCTTTGAGGTGACGCCCGCATGAGCAATGAGAGCCTTGGAAAGGTGTCATGTTTCAGCGGCGGAAGAGAGAAAATGTCAAAGTGAACAAACGGGGAAGAGGTTAGCAACGGCATTTATCCTCACAGAGCCCTACTCTTTCTTTGATCGTCCCAGGCTCTGAGGTACACAGTCATTCTGAGTCGCGGTATCTTCACTAGGCTGCTACGGCGTTGGCCTTTCCCTTGTCAGACTTCAGACTGATGGTGGTAATGAATCCGGGGGCTGCAGGGACCGTGAATGGTGCCAGTCTGGCCAGGGAGCATTCCTGCAGTCTGCAGGACCACCCCTTTTGTTGAAAGCCACTCAGTTGAGTATGGGAATCGATACGCACACACAGCAGAGTGTAACCCATTCATTCTTATTAATAATGGATTAGCAACATATCATTTTTTTCCTCAAACACTTAGTGGAGATTTATCAGATGGCATCAGCATTGTTTTCTTCCAGATGGAACGCTTGGAAAAGGCTTGCGTTTAAACTGACAAAAGCTGTATTGACAGCACGTTATTTACATGCATTGAGTCAACTACATTTTGACCTGTAGACTACGGCACACACTGAGCACACGTAAAAGCAAAAGTAAAAAGTCAGGAAACACAACTATTTTTGAAATGCCGAAGCAGTTTAAAGCGCATTCAGTCGACAAATATATTTAAAAAGACGGTAGCCTACTAAGTGTCTGATTTTGATGTTCAACTACACTGCCACCTTGCATTCCAGAGAAAAAAAACATTCAATAAATGTGTTCTTACAAAGGTCAACATTAGCCGACTACTTACTCAGACAAAAACGGTCTGCTCTACTATCAATATCTCATTTAAAATTCTAAACAAGGTTTTCATTTTGCACTGCCTAGTCATAATATGTGGCACAGTCTTATCACAGTAACACTGGGTCGGTCACTCTGAGTATGGGCTAACTGACGCAAAAATAACATGTCAACATAAAGGGAAAAGAAAACAATCCTCCTCTGGACCATGAACAAAGGCTTCTATCTGCAGCCTCCAGTCTATATTGAATTATTCAAGACAACGGAGAAGAACATAAACTCGGAGTGCAATTACCCATCTCTTCTCTCCTCCCTGTGTGAGCAACATTAATGTAATGGCTCTCATCCTCAGAAGCCGATTATAAACTGAGGAAGTATCCCCCACTAGTCTAACCTTCCCTTCTCATCTGTCATTGACAATTTATTATAGTCCTGGGGGGCTCAAAAAAAAAACAAAGAAATGTCCAGCACATTGTAGTATCACACATCTCAGGGGTAGGCATTCATCATTTCTAGTCTTTTAAAATCATCTCTTGAGGTATGAGGTGCTGGGGATAAGAGTCCCTTTGTGCAGTTCTGCTGATGAAGACGTGGATCTTGCCAGTAACGAGGAGGGGGTTGAGTGGGATCATATGATGGGGAAGCCTGAGGTTTCGCATTACTGGAAGTTTTTACATTGGCGCCCTCCGTGGCTGTTCAAAGACATGACTCATTACCTGTGGCTACTGCTGTCAACATGATATCCTTTGAAAAAGAACACAGAGACAAAGCCAGACCTCATGGAGAATAATATCCCCCCCATCTCGTCTATCCCTATAGATACAACAATGGAGATTTGCCGTCTTATCATCATAAGTATAGCTTTAAAGGAAAAAAACTAAGAATGTTACCAAAAAATCGGACAGGAAGAAAATTGTATGTGCTTACTAAAAAGAATGATTTCAGCACAATTACACTGAAATTACAGTGTTCACTAGCAATTTCAACGTATTTATCACACACTACCCATAATCAGTTTTAATTTGTAATTTTTTAAGTTTTTATGACCCTTTCGACCACTAAGTTTCTAACAAAATTGCATCTTAAAATCTGATTGCAATATCCCTGAAGTAAAACCATGTTTTTAGGAAGATGTAGACTAGACAAAAAGTACATGAAAAGTGAGATAGCAATTATTTTTTAGTTTAAATATTTTGTTTATTTTTTTCATCAGTTTTTCTATTCAAAACAATTCTCTATGCACTAAGTTGCAAATAAAACTAATAGGAGTAAAAAAAAAAACATTCTAAATGTGGCTTGAAAATGTTTGTGCAGAGACCTTTGTAATGTAAATCCCATCTAGTCTATAAAGTGTCTCTGGGAGAGCATGGGTTGGAGGTGTGGAGGAAGGGGGGCTAATGCTGCTGGCTAAAGGGCAGCCGTCACCTTGGCTTGGCCTCGTCATTGACAGAGCAGTGTGGGGAAAAGGCTAAGTGTTCCCCAGGGGAGGGGGGGTTAGGTGAGGGGCAGTTGGGGAATAGGGGAGCAACAGAGAGGGGTGCAAGCGAAGGATTTAAGACTGGGGTGGGTGGATGGGGGGGTCGGGGGTGGGGGGTGGGTGGGAGGGTGCAAGGTGGTGGGGTGGGTACTTGGAGATCCCGCTTTGGGGTTGCTCCATCCGTAACAGGGCATTCTTGCCCAACCCCTCTAACCTTATTAATTTGCCTCCCCGAGATTAGCTCTCGCTGAGCGACCAGCCTCCGCCATTGTTCTCACATTTTCCAGCCACCGTCCTGACATCTAAAGTGCTTTCAGCCCTCACCCAGACACAGTGAAGGGAAATTAAATTAGGTTACTGTAGGGACAGAGGAACAACAAACAGCCTCTGGCTTAACTGACACCCGGGGTCTCTTTGTCTGTGGAACGCGGCCTTGATTTGGTTTCTTGGTGCGACTCAGGTAGGTGCTTAAACATGAAATAGTCCTTGCAGGAGACAAAGCCCTGCTTATGCACTGTGTCCACAGCGGTTTTTTTGTTTGAACTTAATTGCTTGAAACGGTGCCTGGGAGGAACCGTTTAAGAGCAAACAATATGGCCGTAGTATGTCGGCACATTATAAAGGAGCACGTCCGTGTCTTCTGTGAGAAATCCGTTTTAGAATGGCTGCTATATATACTGTATTTGTAGCTAGTGAAAACCTTTTACTCATCTAGAATGTGACCCCATGAGTTATTGATTTGTAAAGTTACGTGAGGGAGGATTCTTAAATCCTAAGATATTGATATAGTCAGAAACTTTACTTTTTAAATCAATATCACCCTACCCACATTTATCCTGTAGAGAATGCAAAATCATATCTCAGCCATGTGGGAGACCAAACCGCTTTGGAAAAGGTTTCTGCAGCTCTCTGGTGACTCAGAAACGCCCTGTCAGGACCCCCTTCATGCGCCTACACACAGCAACAGTCTGCTGAGAAGCCTTGACCTTAATAACACGGCTAATGTACATAAAAACCAACACTGGGAAAAAGAGTGGATTAAACCGTTTTGGGTTATTAGGCCTACTTCACGTGCCCTTTTCACGAAGGACATTGGCAGATCTTGTCAACTCGATCGCTGCGTTGAATGCGGGCCGTAGCAAAAGGTTCGGGTGGCTGCCTCGGGCCCCGCTATTGAGCCGCCTAATTAAACTATTAATCTCACATCATTAACCTCCGGTGACCCTTCTTTCCCGTTGCAATCCTGACGTTGCTGCAATCCTGACGTTGCTGCAACGGCTACATCAAACGTTTCCGCACTCTCCCCTTTTTTTTCCCCCTGCTGCCACCTTTTCCTTTCGGCTCTCCCTTTTTTATCCCTTTGTTTTTCCTCGATTCTACGTCTCCTTTTCTATAATTGCGTTTCCTTCTGCACTCTCTCTCTCTCTCTTACGCTCTCTCTTTCTCTCTCACGCTCTCTCTCTCTCTCTTGATCTCTCTCTCTTGATATTCCCCTGCCACCCCCCTCCTCCCCCCTTCATCCCCCTCCCCTCTGTCTGTCGGTAGGCCACAGCTGTAGACTAACAGCATCACTTACCAAGTGCCCGTCCATAGTTGATAAGGTTACTTTTAATTAAAAGAATCAATTTCCATTCCTGTCAGTTTTTTGCCGGGTGACCATATGGACACTTAAAATACACAATCCAATTTCCAGCAGCCTGAACCATCCGCCACCCCTCTCCCACCTCTCTGCTCGTGGCACTCAAGTCTGGACAAACAATACCTAATCGATTTAAAAAGCTCCAACTCCTCTCTAGGTCTGTACTTTACTCGGCATTTTAAGGGGCTTACATAGACTTTTCAGACAATGCCCTAAGTCTGAGGTTTTATACTTCGATCTGGAGTTCTGAGGTTGCTCAAACGCATTTGATGAATCGACTGTCGGCTTTCGGCTAAGAAATACAAGGGTTATTTTTTCATGACAGACATTGGTTTGGTAAAGTCACTCTAACCTCATAAACCTAATTACAATGCCGTGGTAATCCCCCTGCCACCACCAGAAGCAGGGGCGACAGTCCAGAGCACAAAGACAGGCTCTCTGGTCTTAGCTCAAATGAAAAGCGGCCCAAGATTATAACGAGAGCGGCAGGAGGGGACGCATGCATCAAAGGCACATTAAAGCAGATGAAATAACTCAAAATGACAGCACAACAAAAAGATCCCCATTCCGTTTAAGTGTAGGGGAACACGGTGGATGTCGGGTGTGACTTTCCTTGTGACCTTGCCAGTGTGCTGGCCAGATAGCCCATTGTGTACGCGGAGGCTGTAGAGAAAGCTTGATTAGGCCGGGTACGCTTAGGGGAATCGATGGGGCGTCTGAGATCAGCACTCAAGGTAATCACACAGCGCAGTGGGCCTACACCATGATGATATCAGATAAATGATGTGAGCCACACGTGGCCGGGACACACGCTGACATGGACGGCCGCGGTGCGCGATGGCTAGACCTTAGTTTACCTCGACAGCCTGACACGAGGGAAAGAGATGAGCTGAAACACAACGGGAAAACGCAAAGCGTTACGGCCAAAGTCAGCTTCTCTTTGATAAACCGAAAAGAACGCTTACATGGCAAGCCCAAAATGAGAGAGCAGAGTACGCTAATGAAAGGTGCCGAGGCTGGAGGTGGGGACAGTGGCTGGACGCCGTAGGACGACGCGAGACATGTGGTTGCTTGGTCGATTGAGCCTTCTCCGTTGGGGACGGGGAGGGCTTAAGAAAATGCAAACACAGGCCCAGTCCTAACAAAGCGTGCAAGGTCAGGCGCTCCACCCATTGCATCGGTCTGCGATGCCCTGTAATTCAGTGAATCGCAAATCGCTAACTATCACATTCGCAAAACTAGGGCCCATACAAATTGTAGGCAACAAATGCAAACAAGCCCTCCATTTGTGGGAGGTGTAATTTATTTTCCCCTGCTGTCTTATTGTAATTCTATGTTTATGTCGTACTCTAGGTAATAGTAGGCTTAGACTGCTTACTAAGACGCACACACTAATACACAACACAACAAACTCTTACCAGGGCTGTCTAATGCTGAACAAGAAACGCCGATTTAAATATAGAAGCCCATTGTAGTGTTTTACATTAGTCTTGAAGAGAGAGCAGCTCCCTTATCTCCTGTGATCCACAAACAAAGCTGACAAAGCTCCTACAGTATACAGTTAGGTGGCTGTGACTGTGGAGGACATTCACAAGATGCCAGCTTAGGTTTGTCGCAGCACAGAGAGCATCTTTGTCTGCTCATTAAAAAGGGCTCGCTGGCCGTTTTTTTTATTTTTTATCAATGATATGATGACTGTGATTAGGCACCAGAAAGAGTCTCCCCTTGGAGGCGGGGAGGCAGTAAGACATACAGTCAAGCAAAGAGGCAAGGCGAAAAAACACTGTGCTGATAAGACACCCTGTTAGCACACCAAGTCACAACAAAAGACACAAACTGCCATCCACCGATTTTGATGAATGTTATTCACATCCAATTTATGTGCGTTCCCGTGTTAATTGTCACCTTGTGAAAACAATGTATTTAGCGCTGCATTTTCACACGATGCAATTTCTGGTGCGATTGAGTGGGCAGAGGTGAAAATATGGTCGGATTTTTCATTATCACATTACAGGCAAGGCAACGAAAGGACTTTGCACAACGTGTGAGGAATGTACGAGTGTAAAAAAAAAATGTTCCAAGGTCAGAGTTAAACTGACACTGTTCTCAAACCAGATATATGAGGGAGATCAAGATAGAAAGAGAGAGAGGGGGGAAGGTGTGTTGGGCGATGGTGAGCCAGAGAAAAGCATGAAAGAGAGAAAATTAAAGACAGAGATAGAAAAATGAGAGAAAGAGAGGGTGAGAGAGAGAGAGAGCCAAAGAGAGAGAGAGAAAACATAAGGAGAAGTGAAAGAGGGTGAGAGGGTACAATAAAACAAATCCTATTTGAGCTGTGTAGGGAGCAGAGGTGGGAGTGAGGGGGGTCTAATTGAATTACAGTGACCCCATGACACTGCGCTGTAGCTAGGGTCAGGTGTTGAATTAATTTTGCCCCTGACCCTGACTTGAGCAGGGCCCCTTCTCACGGCTGACCCACGGGGCCCTGGGGCCTAGTGACAGTGACACATCTCCCTCCAGAGTCCTCCAGCGTCCCCCCCCCCTCCCAACCCCCAAACCCCCCCACCCCCCCCCCACCCACGTTTGGATCGACAGCAGGGTACAGAGGCCGGCAGAGCAACACTTTCATTCGCTGTATGCCTCTTTTCCCTGATCATGCCAGAACCTCTGTCAGTGTGGAGGGCAGGTTATTGCAAAAAATGACAGTAAAGCCTACTGAAACTCACCAAGGAAATGAAATGCAGTGGCGCCCTGCCACGGCAAAATCCTTTTCGCCACACCAAAAGCAACCCTTTTTCAAGTAAAATATGAATACAAATGCAATCTCCAAACTTTTAAAATGTTGCACTTGGAAGCAGTGCTGTTTCTCTTGTTTAAATCTTTATAGCGGAGAACTGTTCTGTCTCCTTACCGTGAGATCAGCATGCAGTTCAATCTTATGTTGAGCGACACTAACACAACACGCTGTCGCGCTAATTTGCACCGTCAAAGCGGCACGGCGAGAAATTCACAGCAAGTGCTGCGGTGCAAATTTGCAATGTCAAAGTGGCACCTGCATGATGCTTATTTTGATTAGCAGTTTAGAACTTGAGGTTTTAGGTCTTAACGTTAGCACGGGGAAGCAACTTTTTATTATTTGATCATGGTTTGTTCTATTTAGAAGAACAATGTCTGTATGCACACTTTCCATATAGAGTCTCCACCAAGCCCCCCCCCCCTCAACTGCCATACCAAAAACTTACTTCCACAGGAATTACTGTGAAATCTAAATAGACTAGAGGAGTATTTCCTTAAATCAAATTAAGCAGTTCATTGCACAGCATGAGTTTTTTCCCCTCCCTTTAAACCTCTGAAAAAACACTTAATATGCATTAAGGCACTTAGAACTTACATTTGCACATTAAGAAGAGGAAATTGTCACAATATACAACAGCTAATGAGAAGTGCCAGATAATTTAGCAGTGTTTGTGTAACATGCAGCATAGCTTTAGGGGAAATACAGTAAATCAGGATCATCTTAAATTACATTGCGGTGACTTACTGTCGGCCTGAGAAGAGAACACCAAACAGCTGAGTAGAAGCAGGAGTGGCGCCGCCCCTCTGGGCAGGAGGGGCACTGACGGGTGAATGTTAGGCACCATGTTCCAGGTTGGCACTGCGCTCCCTTGGTCTCCCACTAGACACTTCCCACTCTCAGACGATCAAAGACTAACACCTGGGAGAAAACATAGGGGGGGGGGGGGGCATTAGGATTCAAACTCTACATTTGCATACATTTGAATAAGCGCAACAACAAAGGACTAAAGTGAAAATGTCATAAACAAGTTTCAAAGATGATACAAAAGCAACTACGTGCGAGAGCATAATACCGAAGATCTGAAGGTACATGGGCTCACGATCAACGCCGCACCCAACAAACAGTCAGCAGCAAGAAACAGGCTTTGGGCGAAAAAAAAAATACAATGATGCTAATTTAACAGCGAACTAGCCTTATTCAGCAGACAAAAGCAAAGCCAACGTATTAAGGATTTGGAAAAGCCTCCTGGTAGGACGGGAAGATCCCCAAGGGTAGATCAGGACACAGGCCACTTAGCCCTCCTCCTGTAAATAGGCATTGCTAAAAAAAACAGGACCTCCCCAGACAGAATCCCTAGGGACTATCCCCCAACTAATGTCCCCATTAAGAAATTAAATACACCGTCTTCCAGATGGGATCAAATAACATGGAGTGCCATGATATCACAGGATGACAACATGCATGCATACATAAACACTTAACACTGTCCCCAAAGGGGAGGTGAGTGCTCTGCAAATTAACCGTGATTAGAATAAACAAAGCCGAATAAATGAGATTCCTTTTTTCCTACTCAATACAATGGAACCCAAAAATAAATTCAGAAAACAAAAAGATATTGTTGCGATTTATCAGGAATTTGTGTTGTTATCATCAAGAACATCTATTCAATCACTTTACAATATTAACGTTTGATTTAATAAAGTTCAACTTGCTAAGTCTGAGGATATCTTCAATCTGCT
Organism: Galaxias brevipinnis; assembly: GCA_036023535.2. NCBI lineage: Eukaryota > Metazoa > Chordata > Actinopteri > Galaxiiformes > Galaxiidae > Galaxias > Galaxias brevipinnis. Next base: position 28,942 of record JAVQIZ010030144.1, read on the forward strand.
GGATTCTTGGTCAAGCCATTTTGTGTTATCGTACCGTAGCGGTTCTCCATCAGTGGCCATTTGCCAGGCCAAACAATTTGACAAATTCCACTAACTCAACCATTTGATCCCAGTACCCTTGCCAATAGCATTCCATGATGCGTACAGATAGCGTTAACAGCAGAGCACATGTGGTGGGGAAAGATATTTCTTTCTCCCTAAGTAATTAACCAACAAGAGCTGAGATAGCTAGCGGACAGAAAAAAAAACGACAAAAGTTTGGAAAAAAGGTCTCGGCTCACTCTCCTTGTCTTTGAGGCCCCTCTTACTGAGATATTGTTTTACCCGGCAAAAAAAAGAAGCTTTTGCAAGAGGTCGATTGAAAATGAAATCGAAAAGTTTCTCCTATGTTCTGTCTGAGGGTCTGCAATACCTCCCAAAGTGAACAATGCTGATCTCACATTTTTGGTGATGAGCACAGGAAGCTCCTTACAAAGTGAATTTTAAGCCTTGGTGGGTGGCCAGTCAATGCTCCTCTAGTCAGACAAGGTGGATAAGTTAGTGTGTTTAAATAAACAATGGCTCCAGCGTTTTGTAGAGTAGAGGCCTTGCTTGTCTTAAGCCAGTGGAGGTGTTGAATAGCCCATTACTCATGTGGATATTTCAATGCATGTGGGTACGCTGATACACACATACGCACGCGCAAGTGCGTACACATACACTGGGCATCTCTCTGACCACCCCCTTTGTGCAACGGGCCAAGAAAAACATTGTGGGAGGGAGAGATCTTAACGAGCCAAAATTTCAAGGGTTCCGTATTCTTCATCTGAACTCGACGTTAATCTCTTCTGACAACGTGCTTGGCAGAGAAAGAAAAGGGTGACGCAGGAGGAAAATAGAAGTGAGGGAATGGCTTGTTATATTGTGAGTCACTGTGTGTGTGTGTGTGTGTGTGTGTGTGTGTGTATACTGCTGGGGTTACACCTGGGCATGTCAGAAGACACAGCAGGGCCTAGACTCACCACTTCGTCATTCTGTCCTTTGGCACAAAGAAATCTGCCACAGGTGAAAACTATGTTTGATTAACTAAGCTAACCACATGCGAAATGGAGGACATACACAATTTCCAAGCATCCTTGACACACACATTTAGAGCTAGACCTTCATTATAAGCAGACTGTGCAAATTAAAAGATGATTAAAAGGATTTGGGTGCTCTAGAAAAAGACTCCTATTTGAGACTTTGCTGCACGACAAGCCAGACTCCTTTGGCAATGAGTAAGCAGCTCATTGTCATGGTGCTAAGCTTAAGCAGTTGGGAAGAAAAATAAGTGGCTGACACCCTCAACAGTAGCATGTGTTTGCCAAACAACAGGACCAAAACCCCTACGCCACGACTTCAATCTGAGAAGGGGGGGGGAAATAGGGCAACCTTTATAACTCCGGAAAATGCCCAAAGTTAACTTCACCCAATGAACATAATCCACAACAAGTTTTGTTGGCGGAGAGTTTTGTTTTGCCAATCTTCTTTGTGTGAGAAAGTGCGTTGGTTGGAGTTGGTAGGTAGAGAGCGAGTGAGGCTGATAGACTTGGCCGCTCGCCGCGCTGCAAACCCACGGCGGTGAAGGGATATCTTTCACAGCAGATGCCAGGAAGAGGCAGATGCTTTTCATCTTCAATGAGACGAATTCCTAGAGCCATGTTTATTCTTTATTTATTTTTGCAACTTTTTTTTCATCCCAGCGCGGCTTGGCACCCGCCAGCTGCACGTAAATACGGTGGGACACTCGCATCCGTGTGCATAGGCTGTGTGTTTGCATTCGAAAAGGAGGCGGGAGAGGGCACAAAATGTGGGAATGCTACACTGAAGCAGAGCCAGTAGTGTGATCCGAAAAATGAGAAAGCGCACAGGGAGGCATTGTTTAACAGTGTGTGGGAGCGGGAGAAAAAATAGGGAGACTTTGTTGCCGTGTGTATCAGTTGTCTACCCTGTGAATGTGCATCCTTATGTCCTTGTAACCATGCTAGCTAGTCTTGCTCTTTGCCTGCTTGTATGTCCGTGCATACAGAATGTGTGTGTGCCTCTGTAATGCATGATAGTGAGCGTATCTCTCAAAGGGGGGGGGGGGTCGGTTCATCAAGTGACATCACTCTATGAGCTCAATAATCACAACGACACCATTATGTGAACGCCACGCACACGTGTGCCACCCTTCAACTTCTTACTCAAACACGAGAAGACACAAAGGCTGGTTCGACGACTGGAGCCCCAATAGGCGTGCAGCTGTGAAGGACCCGTTTCTGAGCCTCACCAAGCAGCCACCGGGGAGGGGCATCGGCCTCTCTCAAGCCTGAGCAAGTGTGGCGCGGCCCTTTAGGAGGGAGCTTTGGAGTGTCTCCCAACTGGAGCCACTTCATACCACACATCTCCCGTGAACCAATGAGCCCAGTATGGTTGGGGGGGACGGGCGGAAAACCCTTTGAGAAATAATTGATAGGGAACTGGGCGACGTGCATCGGCAGTGGACAGATGGGCTTGGAGTGGTGAGGGGGGATGGGGGGGGATTCAGAGTGACCCCTCTAGTCAGCCCGGCCACCCACATCAGCCTCTTATCACTCAGGTGTCTGTCTGTTATTGCCCCCGGTGTTTGGCAAGGGAGTGGCCACCCATGCACACAAAAGCCCACTAAAGACAGCCCATGTAATACCCAACCGCAGGCTGAATAAACAATACCATTAGCCTACCAAACATCCCCCCCTCCACCTCTCCCTTTGTTTGTCTCCCTCCCTCCCTCCCTCCCTGTCTGGTGTTGTCTCACTCACTCTCTCTCTCTCTCTCTTCGTCTCCATTTAATAGCTCATCCTAAGCAGCGGGGGAGCTGAGATATATGGCTGGCGGAGTATGGACCGAATCACGGCCGTCTTTGGAGGTGATAAACCCGGCCCGATTAGGTTTGTGCTGGCACAGACTCCGGGGCTCTATAAACCCAATCACAGGCTGCGTTTAGACAGCGCTTCTCTGCTCCATGATAAGTCTTCCATGGCCACAAAGCATCACCCAAAAAAACCATTTTCTTTTGCCCCTAGCAAAGACAGGCAGAGGAAAACTCGGGGTAATAACCGCAGGCGGCGAGTCCTGAGTTGTGACGTAAAAGGGTAAGGTAACCAAATTACTTTCCCCCCCAACTCCAAAATCCGTCCTGCTTCCACAGACCTGATGGAGCAAGCCTTTTGCAAGAACGCTACAAGGCAGGGCACTGAAATTCAGCAAACACAGGGTAATGTCCTGTGACCTACGAGGTTTTACGGCGCTTTTGTTTACAAGACGATTCCTAGGCCGAGTTAATTGTTAACACTTTTACTGCTGGGTAGGAGATTGGGAGCCGGGAGCAAAGTGTAAAAAAAAAGCAAAGTGCACTTCCTTTCAAACGAACAGCGAGTGACAAACTCTGATAGTGTGGCACTATAGTCGGAGTGATGGTGTGATAAAGGACAAGTAGGTCTGATGTCACGTTGATGAGTCAGACGGTTAGTCAGACAAACATGTCATGAGAGCCAAAGAAATAATTGCACATAAAAAAAAACAAGGCGTCATCACCTGTAAATACAAATCCAGGATAAATGTCATGATCTGCCCTCCTATGATGCATGGCGGTGATTCAACGGCATCAATCTACCCAAAAACATTAGGGGCCCTATTCAGTGGGGGTAGCACTCCCTAACCGGGAGTTAAGCGGCTGAGGCAGCAAAGTTACATTTCAACGGAATACAATTCAATATGATATAGTGGCGATTGACATTTAGTCCGGTAGAGCGAACATTTAACAAAACTAAAGGACCTCTATAAATTACCAATATAGTCAAGATTTACAGTCACCATGGCAGGACGCTGTATGAGCTGCATATCCATGAGAATAAAAAGCAATATGCATCACACAGGACAGAAGACATTCCAGGGAGTGTCACTTCCCATTTGAATTTATTGCACAGTGATTATTGACGTTGCCTGCTTGCAAAGCAAGGGATTAATGGCAAACGCTACACAGCGCTAGCAAGAGGGCTAGCAATAAATCAAAGCGTTGGCTCAGTGTAAAAGAGACGTTCATCATAGAATGCCATGAGCGCCCTTTGAACCGAACTAAGTGCAAGGAATGGCGTTAATTTCAGTATCACCGACCTCAGCACTGAATGTCGAAACAAGACAACTATTTTACTAGGTAAGATTGGCTTTGATAGCGTTGCTTGATGGGAAATAGTGCAAGGCAAATTGGTAGGCAGAAGAGATTTTTAAGTGCCTTAATGATGTAAAAAGACTATGACCATGATATGAAAAAGTTTGATTTCAGAGTACTCTGGTGATCATTTAAAAAACAGTAACAGAATTAGCACCTAATTAACCAGACCCATAATTGTATGGTATAGCCTTGCCAAACAGAGAATACGCAATGGCATAAACCCACACACATTTCCAGCAACGACGAATGCCATTACCAAGCCAATGGCCAAGCGAAACAGGCTAAGAAGTCTGCACTTGAGGCTTTATTTGCGGGCAGATGGCACCATAAAATGACAAGGCACCACACAGGGCCAGGGCACCACCCCCACACTAAGCGGCGCAGTCCAACCAGGCCCCCTCAGGCAGCCAGGCTCGTCTCCCGGAGACCAGTTGACTCAAAGACAAACAGAGTGATGGCATGTCAACAGGAAGGCAGGCAAATGAGTAGTCCCCTGGATCAACGGCTGGCCCGGGCAGGCTGCTCACAGTGCTCAGATGTGCAGCTCACAACCAAGCTATAAGGAGCTAGGTCTATACAGGCTTTGAAGTGCATATTTGAACATAACGGCTAGGCCCGCAGCTTCCAACACAGCCCCAGAAGCCCTTTCGAGAACGAAATTAAATAGATCAGAAAACATGAATGCTTCATTTAAAAATGTAAAGTTTCTTCTTCTTTTTTTTCTTAGGTGGTGCTAGGATACAAAACAATAATTCGGGGGGGGGGGGGGGGTATGAGTGGTTCTGCTGGGTTCATGCTATTCAGCAGGTGTGTCGGCAGTTCTAAATCAATTACCCCTAGTCAGTCAGTGCTTAGGGCAGCAGGGCATTGTAAATCAGCTCGGTGTCAGGCCAGATTAGTGACTGTAACGGGCTGGAACTGACGCCCTCGGGCCAACAGCAACCCTCTCCAGAGGCACACATGAGAGGCCTAGGCCCCGGCACGCCACTACAGAGCTGGCGCTCTGGCGTGTTTCAACAACTGCTTGCCTAGATTAGTCTTTTTGGTGGATCCGACCCCCAAAAAAGAAAAAAACAGAGCATAAGAATAGCTTAATCTAAGCAGGATTCAAGGACATTCGGTTAAATTTTTTACAAAAGGCTGAATTGTTTTCTTCGGTCAGTGTTTCAAAGGCAGGATGAAATTGTATATTGACACAACCGCGTTGTTATTTTGTCTCAGCATTGGGAGTGTAAAAAAGACAGAAAAAATATTCTACGTGGTCCAAAGTCCAGGGAAACTACCCCAGTGTTGACAAAAGGAAGGGTTAGGCTAAGCAATGGAGGGGTGGGAAAAGCAAATCACTGATACCATTCAACATAGGTTTGATCATATATAAACACAGCTACAGCGCTGATTATGCCCGCAGCTAAAAATATTGCCCTACTATTATTTGGAGAGGCTAAAACACAATAAACCCTGTGCGCTTAACAGCATTTTCAGGTCTGACAATTTACTGTTGTAACCACTGGCCATTGTGCCACGGCCCTAAAACAGTCGTTACTGAAGCAGTTCAGGCTTAAGTGGCTTAAAGTGGGATAGTTGACATTCCAAATGAGCACAGCGAGAATAGCCTGTAATCCAGCATTCCTACCACCAATATCAAAAGGCTATCTTCTCCAGCCCAGCGCTAACTCTCCCCCAAAAAGGAGGCCTATTCTAATTCTAATAAAGCCTCTCTGTCTTTTTGTCAGGCTCTGTTTCTCTCTATCCCTTAGTCCTCCCCTCCCTCCTGCCCATGTCGTCTACCCTCTCTCTGTCTGAGCTACGAGCCGGTCTGTTAGAGCAGATGGAGTCATATATCCCCATCACTCTCCCGAGGCCCAGGGATTTAAAATGTAAAAGAGCCGAGAAAAGATCGGCAGGGACCAGAAGACAGAGGCTGATAAACTAGAGAGGCTCTAAAAAAAAAACTGTAAGATACAGGAATGTTTGACATGCTAGTAATCTATATAACCGACCACCTACATTATCACTGCATGCAGAGTTGGCTACTTTATCTCGTGAGATGCCGTCATCCCCCAGTTTATGAGGCCTGTGTTAAAGTTATTCTATCTAAAGATCTAGGATAGGGTTATGGTTTTCCCAAAGTCTCACTGTGGGCAAGCCCTAGGGCTAATAAGAAAACACCTCGGCATGTAACACAGATCTAGGTTCAGACTTAAGCTCCTCCATCACCAGGTGACATGCCGGAAAACTGACAGACAGGAAGAGAGAGGCATGGCAGGCGACGTGGGCAGAGGGGAGAGCTATCGATCCGCAGTCAAAGGGCTAAGTCGGTTATCGGAGGCCCGACCCCCACCAGGGCCGCCTGTTCTCCATGGACCTCTTCGCTGCTAACTCTATCGTTCTCCTTTCTTGTCACTGAGTCCAGCTTGCCATAAATGCTGTGCTAGCATTAGGACATTGTGTTTCGCTCAAGTCAAACTGTAGGTAGTGTCTAATATCCACGCTGATTCACAGTGCTTAACGCCGTGCAGTGATCTTTTAAACAAATTCAGTGCCCAGACTAGTCTCGAATAAAGGAACCGTTGTACCAGACGATTTTCTTGGCACATGAAACGTAGGGGTATATTTCTCTAAGCACTTTTTATTAAGAAATAACAGGTCTGACGAAGAATAGCCTCCTTCTTACAAAATTATCCTTTACCACGATAACCGCACAATTCTCTCTCTTTTTCCTCACTCTCCCGTCTGCTGTCAGTCTTCTGCCAAGCTACCCGCTTTCCTGACTCTGCTCTCTCCCACATCCCTTCCAGTTATTCTGAACTTCTTAGTCCTTGCCACGCTTATTTATGCGTTCCTCACCTCTACTCCCTCCCTTCCCTCCCCCGCCCGCCCATCCTCTCACAGCAGCTGCAGAGAGGATTTACCTGCAGCAGAGATAGCCTCCAGACTATCAATTACCTCCAGCTCTCAGACCCCGTGTTCTGTAGCCCTGCTAACAAGACACACAGGCCAGGCGTGTGAGGCATAGCCGGTGCGTGTCTTTCCTCTCCTGCGCGTCGATAAAACGGCTCGTGCTACGTCCAGTCAAAAGTTCCTGCTCGGCTATAGCACTAACCCGTGCATTAACGGGTGGTTAAATGGCACATCCCAGACCTAGATCCAGACGCCCCCCTCCCCCCCCCCCACACACACACACGTTAACCTTCAACAGGCGCTGGCGCACAAGGCAGCCATGGGCTCACATTGCACAGTCCTGGTTTTCTGAGGATGAGGATGGGTGTGTGTGGGGGGGGCCCAGGGTTTGCTGAAAAGAGAGCTCCAGCCAAAGGCTTCCTGACACCCTGTCTGGGTCTCTGACAGCGATTAGAGTGAACACCCAGCCATCACACAGGGAGAAGCAGGGAGACAGGCCCCGTCACTCACACCCCCGCATCCACGCTGACGCTCAAAGTGACTCTGTCAGGTCAACAAATCAAAAGCCCATCACAGCCAATGTAGCACTCGTCAGGCTGAAGTAATTCCGCCACGCAGCCAGAGACTGGTTAAATGCTATCTTGCCAGGGCTTGTTAAATTTGGTTGAGCATGTTGGGGCCTGGGGCGTCAGCTTCAATCCAACTCTGGATGGTCTGGTCCTGTCTGCTCCCACTGGAAACGATGGGGGTTAAAAGCGGCCTCGGGACAGAAAATCACACATGTATCATGCAGCATCCCACGAGCAGTCCACTCTCGATTCTCAACGGCAAACAAAAACAGCCTCGAATGCGCTTCTGGGGCTGTGTTGGAAGCTGCGGGCCTAGCCTTTATGTTCAAATATGCAGTTCAAAGCCTGTTTAGACCTAGCGCCTTATAGCGTCATATGGGCTGTGAAGTCAGATCTGAGGAATAATGTCTCTTTTATGTCTCTATTATACTGTCTCTTGCCTAGTTCTACAGTAGGCATGGATCATTAGGCCGGCATATTCAGGTCAAGCAGCATACGATTGCTGTGAAAAACGGTTAGACTAACACAAAGCAGAACGTGTTGTACACTGTAAAAGACTGGCTAAGCTAACTTCACAGAACATCCTTGACTCACAGAAGTTGTCAAAGTTAGGGGTTGTTTCTTACTTCGGCCTTTGGGCAACACATTGGAATGTAGCTTAGAACTCTAGCAAGGATTTAGCCTTGGCTGATTTTGTGAGAGGTGTAGGGTTTTTTTATCACCTCACATCGCGGTGCCTCGGTCTAGCGGTTATCCCTCTTCCACCCGTCCTGCAATCTGACAGTCAGCCAGAAAACTGCTAACCCGCCCGTATCAGCCTGTGTACGACCCTCTACTTTATCAGGGAAGAGATTTGTTGGGAAGACGCAAGGATTAACCATCAAATTAGTAAACAGACAGCATCCCTACTTTCAAGTGTGCAGGGAGCAGCAGGCTAATCTCTCGGAGAGAGGGGAAAGGAAGGGGGGGGGGGGGGTTTGCGTCCCAAATGAAGCCTACGTAAATTCGGTGGCCAGAGAACGCCTTTTTCAGAGGATCTCTGTGGGGTGCCATTTGCTTGGCGTGTCCCTCCTCTTCCCATCTCCCCTTAGTGACGCACTACAGACACTCTTGCCTTGACTTTATTCTATTTCCATCTGAGCCAAATCAGAGCGGGGAGGTCCTCCGCGGTGGTGTAATTACAGAGGGCCCGTTCAAAATAACGCGACGAGCTCCTTCGGACTTCTGACAACGTTTCAAGTAAAGCCGCTGTAGCGGGGCAGAATTTGGAAGGACTCGAATGTCCGTGGCCTTGCACCTAAGCTCCTTGCATTGTTAGCCCCCCCCCTTCCCCCTCCCTCCTCCTCCTCCTCCTAAGTAAGTACACAGCACTCCTGTGAGAACAGCCCCCTGCTCACAGGAATGTTTTATCAACACCCCCAGCCCCCAGCGGCATCCTTACAGACGCACAATGGGGTCGGCCGACCTGCCCCTGCACAGCCGGACTATAAATAGAGAGGCGCTCTAATGAAACCCAATGAATCTCCATCCATCTTCCCAAAACAAGCCGAGGAGTTCAGCTGCCAGGGGAGAGAAGGGTAGAACGGCCTGTTTGAAGATGTGGGCCCATTGGCTGGAGTAACACATTACGGTGCTGTGCTTTAGCCTTCGGCACACAAACACACACACAAGGTAACACACATCCAAGTTACTGTTGGACAGCCAGTGACTACTGTGTGAGATCAGCAGCACGGGAGGGATTCATCATCAGTCCGGACAAAATGACTGGCGATCGATCCAGTAATCAAGTGCAACATATGAGCAGTCTAAGCCGCCGTCGCAGAAAGTCTGGGGAAGAGAGAGCATTGTCGGCAGAGATGTATTAGCCCTTACTGTCCACCATACCCGGAGAATCCAGGGGCATACCAATCCATACTCAATTACATTTTCTTTGCCATTGTTTAGCATTGGGAGTTGTTTTCACTCCGCCAAGGTAAGAACACTGTGAACAGAAGATGAAACTTCTTGTTCCCCCTCAGGCCAGTCCACAGGCAATCCATCTCCTCTTTCACCCCACCCCATCACCAATGCAGAAAAACTACATTTCCCTCCAACAAAACAATGGGGCCAGGCTATACAATAGCGCCAGGCAACAAGACTCTACAATTACAGGTAGCAGAGAAGTATCATGTGGTAAAGGCATGACTGTAACATCTGGCAGTCTACCATTTTCTGAGCACAGCTTATTACATGGAATTTACATTTACATTGGCTGCCTTCTTACCTGGCTGAGGAACATGCTGCAGCACATTTCTCATGGCCACTACATGCCGCAGCTCTGTCATACATACAAAACACATGCACACAATGCACCTCGGCCCTGCAAATAGAGCCTGTTTCAATCAGCGGAGAGGCGTAATGGGATGATTTGGAAGTGAAATGAGTTTTGTGCGAGCGGGGAAATGTCCTCCCTGACAAAGCGGATTTGTGCTTCCGCTGAAGGACCACACAGCTGTAATGCGCAGAGCTAAATGTGTCACACACACAAAAAAAAAAATTCAATAGAACGCTACACGCTGTGCTGGGCTGAGAGACACGAATAGAGATCGGTTCGAAGACATGTAATTGGTCTCAGAAATCTCAGCCGATAAGCAATAGGACCCAGAAAAACACTAACGCTACTAGGCCCACATAATTGACATATTAGTTGAATAGCCTGTTATAGGTTATAGCGGGTGCATAGCCTAGCTAGTCATTCAATGCCAAGTGTGGATGGGTAACACTCCATTTTCATGGTCATTCACATTCACCTCCAAATACCATTTAAATCTGAAGCTGGGAAAACTAAGCCTTTGTGTGTGTGTCTGTGTAGTTCAACCTTCACATGTACTTGAATAGAGATGATGTAGGGACGCGCTCTTGTCAAAAACGCTCCTAATCTGGGCACACCAGCACTTTTCTGCCCACCTTCCAGCAGCACCTGTCAAGAGGCGAGGCTGTCCGAGAGACGCTGCGTCACGGCAGAGGACAGTGAGTGATGAGCAGCCCCCAGGATACAGCGAGAGGTTGTAGTCCACCCTCCGGCTGAATCCTCACGCTACCGAGACACACACACAGAGACTCCCGTCAGATCGGCCATGAGTACGCACACACACTCAGCCAAAAACCTTGTATGCATTTTCTTGGGGATGGAGGCCAGACTAGGCCACAAACCCGAGAGGCAGATAAGCACACAGTCTCAAGTCATAGAGCCATATGAGTAGCAATCAAATCTGGCCGTTTGTCACCTTCACAGGCATTGATCTGTGATTGTAAGCAACCTCTTATTTCCCGCCTGGGATGAGAGTGATGAAGAAATCCATCATCTCTCTAAATGCCCATTACCCATCACACAAATTACCTACCAGGGAAAAATCAAGATATATTAGGAAATCCATATGTTATGCCAATAATTACTTTTGAGGATTGCAATGGTGGACCAACAGAGACAGCTTGAACTTTCTAAGCAAAGGCAATTTATTTAAAAGGATTACAATGTGGTCCTGGTCAATGCAAGAAAGGACTTCAAAACTCGAGGGAGCTTAAAGTAGCGGATATTGAGAACCTTTGACCAAACAAACTGCTATTGTACCACAGTTAAACAAACAACAAAAGTTATTTCCCCACTAGCATCCCTGACAATAATCACCCCACGTCTGCTCACAGCTTCTCTGGAGCGTTGCCGGTGACGACGTGCCTGAGTCTGAGTCGTAAAAGGGGAATGCAGGGTGAATGGCCTCAGTGGCAGGGGTGAAGAGAGATGGCTAGAAGGTCAAACACTGTGGATAAGGAAAGACTCCTGCTCCCGTTTGGACACCGTCAAGCTTCTTTTTTCACTCTGTTGGGGGAACTAAAGACATTTGTCTTCACACTTTCTCCACAATGTTATTCTTTTATCCAGTGTTTGCGTTCTCTGTCCCTGCCAACAGAAACAGCCCAGAGCTGGGTGAGTGAATGATTAACTGAAAAGAAAGAGCGGTTTGGCCCAACCAGGACAGAAACCCCTCAGTTCCCCGCTCACTGAGACGCACCCAAGGGGAGGTCTTGCCTTTTCATGCCAAACAAAGCGAGACAGACATGTTGTCTTTACACCGTTCCCTGAAAGCTTAAGGCAGCTTTGATGGAAAAGAACAAGTTTGAAAAAGGATATTTGTACGTGTTTTTTTCCAGTGACAGTGGCACCCAGTATTGAGCAACACACTTATTGTGAAACACCTGCCATAATTATGGAGGTGCTGATAAAAATCTTTAAAAAAGTGTTAAATACGACACCACCATCCAGACATGTTTGAAAAAAAATTTCACTACTTACTAATACTTAATAGTCACTGATTATGCAGCTTTTTATGCCATGTTTTTTTCTTAAACATAAAGCGCCAGATTGCCCAGAGAGATAAAGGCAACTGGAAAAACAGGTTGTTAGGCCTCACAGTAACACTGACTAACGGCAGGTTGCCTCACGTAAGCAGCAGTAGCTAGGGGCCACTCTCTGGCCCCCTCTACATACTACCCTCAGTAGAAACAAGGGGAGGGCCCACCAGACAGGGCAACTTGCCAAAGAGCCAGCCAATAGAGCTAAGCCAAGACGAGGTTAAACTATTGTTTTGGCTTAACAAGCAAGAGCGAACAAGGACAAAAGACAAGCTGACAAAAGAGTAGTAAGAAAATACCTCTCTATAGAAAAAGTTTATCGGCTCGTATTATTTATCACCTCACTTATTTTGTGCCATGTATGAAAGATAATGTTAACTTAAATTTAATTGGCGAGGTCTGTGTCTAGCTTGCTTCCATCTTAACAAAGTACACCTGAACTGAAGGCAGAAGATGTTGACTTTAACTTATTACTGACACTCACCGAACTGCAGTACTGCTACTATAGAATTCTCAATGTAACACTTACCCGCACATGTCAATGAAGCCCTTCACAGATAAATCCTTTTTATTCCTCTAAATGTTTTCTTTAGCTAATTACAACAAGGATAGTATCCAAATCCTCGCAAGAAAATCCAGAGAGCATCCAGGTAATATTATAGGAAGTCTTATGAGACGATTCTGGTTAGACAGTTGGCTTTGTTCCTTTTGTGTTATTCCATTAGCACCATTTCATCTAACCGGTAAAGTAGCCTCCTGGCTCTGCAGCGATAAGTTTCCAGTTGAGGCTCTATAGAAGTGTAGTGGCCTGGGGAGAGATCCTTCTGAGGCAAAGCTTGTTCACACAGTGAACAGTGTTCATGGATAGCATGGGTGGAGCCAAGCCCAACATGTGATGTCATAGGTGTCGGATTTCAGTGTGAGGGGGAGGGAAGCATGAGAACCTTACCTTTCTGAACAGTAGCCAATGGGGAGCTTATTTGGAATTCACCTGTAAGAGGAATTTGCTTGAGTAATGATTACACACGTGTACGTGTTCCTTGCCTACGAGATCTGATTTGTTATCTATTTTACAGAACTAAATGACTGGCAATAAGGTGAAGATGGTGACTTGTAGCTGAAATATTCATTTGTGAGGTTAGAAATGATTAACCGTACAGACATTTTGACAGAGGTTATAGCTGTCTGGTGAAGACATTTAAATTCTGTCCCAAGACTTTTGAATCACTTGTCAATTTGAGCAACAACCCTACACATTTACAAAGCGCACACACGCCCACATGTCACACACAAACACATGAGAGTGAAAAGTTATTACAAATTAAGTGTGAGTGACCTTGAAAAGAGTACACACAAGTTCTTCACATGTTCCCTGGAGACTGCGACAATTAAGTTAAAAGATCATAACAACATGTTCTCCAGCTAATGCAACTCCTCCAAATTTGATTTGGCTTGCTCTGAGAACTGACAAATAGACGATTTACTCAGCACGACCAAAAACACACTGCTTTCCCCACTCCCTCCAGTCAAACTCCACTAGCTATGGAGCTAATCATCCACAAACAGATGTTTAGAAATGTTTGGTCGGATTTATGACGGAGCTCAGAGGGACAGCCAAGTCAGCCTCTAGTCCTGTTTTTCTCTTTCGTCCTACAAGGACGGGGGATTGCACTGCAAGGATGTAAGCAGTTGCAATACTCAACCCAAAAACTCCTTCTCGAGCCGGGATTTTCCAATCCGAGACGACGGTATTTAATAGATCAGAGACCCTCTGGACCAAGGGGAGAGGTTTGCTTGTTCATCCCTCTAACACTGTGTGGACACGCAGTGCTTCAACCAGGTCTATTGTTCTCAGAAACTAGTCTTTTCCCATGGGACGGCTTCCGGCATGCATGTTCCTCATTAGTATGGAACCAAATCCTTTCAAGGACTTTATTGCCAGTTTGGAAATGTATGACCTCCGATTTGGGCACTGTCAGTATGAAACATGAAAGTTTAAAATAATGCTACATGGAGTTAAATTATTTAAAGAATGAATTCATAGCGTTGCGTAACACCCATCTGCAAAGGCTCCTTGGGAAAGGGTTGTAATTCATCCACACAAGGCCCACTGCACCAGAGAGAGGAGAACAGTATGAAAACTATTTTCATGGCAATAAACCCTCTGGAGTGCAATTCGCTAAAGACACGTGAAACTACACAGGAATAACGGTCTATTTGTAGGAAACAGTCACATTGGCACATTTGTAAACCAAATGATGAGCTCCGAATAGAATCATGTAGCCTAATGTTTAAAACTAAATAGTGATTCAAATAATTTCCTAGTAAAATATTTCACAAACTTGCCAACAATTTGTTGTATAGTTTTTAAGCTCTACTTCAATTCATTTAGGCCTACCTCCCCTTCCCCCCCAGGGAGTGAATGCAGACAAGAGAACACCCCCTACCAAGTCTGAGAATTTATAACTTAATGGCACGTACCCATCCCCCAATCCTTTCATTAGATTGAAATGGATGACAACCTCCTCTCCTCCCATCAGTGACAGGGAGCTGACCCTTCACTGCCCAAAGAGGCAGTCCCAAACAAACCCCCACGGGTCACACAAGGCTACTGATAAATACATTTATGGGTAAACACCTTCAAATATATTCTCAGCGTGCCAGTCAGAATGGTAGGCTGTGCGACAGGCAATGGTTATCTGTCATGGGGGATGAGAACACCTGGATACAGATAGACAAACCAACTCCTCTACTCATCGTGATGTTGGGCGACCGCGCCAGCTGGTGGAGAGGATGATTCATATTAGCCTAGCTGTAGGCATATGGATTTATGACTTATGAATTGGCAACCTGCCAGGGGAGTATGAGTCATCACCCAATACAGAAATATTAAACTGTTAATGAGCAAAAAGTTTCCCAAAACTAGTCAAATTAATGTGAGCCACAGTTCATGTTAATTTGTGCCTCCCTGGCTCAGACTATTGTAGTTGTCTGTTATTGATGGCTGCCATAGATATCGTGCTGGAATGTAAACAAGAACTGTGGAAATCAATTTGGTGCTGAGTGTGTTGCTGGTGTGTGCTGTATGTATTTAGGACCAGTCAGCACTGAGTCAATGTGTGTAGGCCAGCTGGCAATATCACCTGCTTTTACAGACTCTCTCAAAGTCTAAAAATGACAAGGTCTAGACCGAGCTGACAACAAATTACTAATAACAAAGAGCAATGGAACTCAACCATAATCCTACTGTTAATGACAAAGCTTATTCAGTTTGCTTGACAGACACCAGTAAGACACAGCTCTAGAACGAGGGCATGAGCCAAAAAAAAACATACAAACAAGAGGAAGCATCAAGCAGATGACCATTTGACACTGCTCTTCCCTCAAGGCTGTTTGCAGAGAGTGAAGGCTCCCGTGTTAAAATGGGAGGGCAGAAATGTCGCGACAGGAGGTGTGAAAACGACAAGGACAGTTGCAAAAACGAGCACATCCAAACACTGAGATAGGATTGCCGTCATAGCCGTGGTGACCTTGTGCGTTTGACAAAAGAGAATGAGCTTGCAGGAACAGGAGAGGAGAGTAAAGCGAATGAGGAGAGAGTCTAGACTCCCTTTTTTTTTCTTTTTTTTAAAAAACAACATGCTTTCTCTATTACGCTGGTGCTGACGAGTGGCGGGGCGCGCTCTCCGAGGGGAACGTCGGCGCATGCCAGCGAATGCGGGAGACAAATCATGTTTTATCTGGGACCCCGGCGGGTATTGACAAACCAGGAATGCATTTAGATAGCCCAATTAAAAGGAGGAAATGAAGCGACGTTGAGGCACTTTACAACGCTGTGCCCCCTCTCGCCCCTCTGGCCCGGCGCTCGCTGAACCTCTCAGGAGATTTCGCCCTCCACAGAGCAGCTCTCACTGAGGGGAAGGGGTTGAGGAGCAAAGGGAGGCGGACAGCTCACTAAACAAGTTGTGAGAAAACGGAGGCAATATTTGTGGCGGTTGTTATTAGTGTGAAAGGGAGAGAGACAAGTGACAATAAGATCTTAGAACAGGCATGCAGCTAGCTACGTCCAGGTGTTCATTTTTATAGACTGAGTTACACGTTCATACAACTGCAATTCAAGCTCTAACAATCATTCTGACTTTGGGTCTGCTTTTATATAAACATTACTTGGAGCTGGGCCACAAAAAAAATTAACACTGTGCATGTGTGTTGGGCGGAGGGGGAGCGAACCACTTGAGTGGCTTTGTTGGGTCTGACTATATTCCTAGGACAAGTTGATTAATGTGCAATACTTTCCATGGATTATCTCCACTAAGGTGTCAAGAGACAGAGGTAAATCCTCACCTAGCTTTAAAGAGATGCCACTTTGTCTCCACAGGGAGATCCTCCATTTGCTCTCTCATAACGCAACGCGTCTCTCGCTAGCGAGGACGAGCTGAATGACTATGGCAACAGAAAAAGCGCAGTGTTCTTCACGTACTACGTGGATGTTCAACCGTGATACACTGTGAGAAACCTCCACCCACTCAACAAAACACCGTCAACATTTTTTGCTTTCTAAGAACATATATCCCCTACGGCGAGTTTGTGTTGTGGCATTAGTTCCTCTTCGGTGTATTTAGACTTCCAATTATTTCTAAATGGCAAGCTACACAACGGCAAACCGAAAAGGGTACATGGAGAACACAGATAGACTCCAGCACTATTAAATGCTCTCATTACAACATTTCCCTGAGCGTTCAGACAGCCTGTTCCGCCCAGCGCAAATCAAAGTAATAGACTTCAAAATAATTCTCTCTGAGATCAGCATGCATTCTGCCGGGAGCACACAAAATATAAATTGTGAGTGAACCGAGATTAAAAAAAAAAAAGGTATGCCTAAGTCGTGTCCTGTATAAATTATAGTTAGGCCAATTTTAAATATAGGTGGGGAATGTTCGGTGTCTGAGGACCAATTATGGTCATACAAAACATTTCCCAGCTCAACACCATCCCATATGTTTCATTGTATGTTTTCCATGGAAACATGGAATCTCTCTCACTCTCTCCCTCTCTCTCTCTCTGTCTCTCTCTCTCTCTCTCTCTCTCTCTCGCTCTCTCGCTCGCTCTAGCTCTCTCTACAGGCTGCCAAATGAAGGACTAATCCATCACTTGTGCCACTGGTGTATTCTATTTGTAGGGTCCCTTTCCTCAACAATGGCATGACTGACAGGAGAAGATAAGGCCCTCTTTTGTAAAATGCATGATAGCAGAGAATGAAATGAAGGTCAGCAGCCCACAACCACACAAGTAAACAAAGAATATTGACAGCTCGGATTTTGGGAAAGGTTCTTGGAATCTTACTCAGAAGCTTCAATATACTGAGAGTGCACCTACCATTGCATAGTTGCTTTCTAGGAGAGAAATGGCCTTTCAGCAAATTAGTTTGACTGTGTAGGAAGTAGTGTAGTACTATAAAATACTGAATATAAAGCTTGTTATTTTAACCTCTCACACAGTGAGCACATAATTTCATGTAAAAGTAAGTCAAAAACCATCCTTTTGTGCTATTCTTATCTTTCACAATTGGAAGTTTGTATAGTACTGGCTCAGTGTAGCACTCTCAGAACCTGAGATGGTTTCACACATGGTAGCCTAAACGTAAACTGAGAAAAATCCCCCCTCTTGATGGCTAAGAAAGCTCAACATTTTGCTTCACTTTAAATAAATCTGATTTGATAATGTTGTTAGAGAATTATGGTTAATAAACATAATTTTTAAGTCCA
Organism: Galaxias brevipinnis; assembly: GCA_036023535.2. NCBI lineage: Eukaryota > Metazoa > Chordata > Actinopteri > Galaxiiformes > Galaxiidae > Galaxias > Galaxias brevipinnis. Next base: position 46,779 of record JAVQIZ010030144.1, read on the forward strand.
GTAGGCCTCTGGTCCAGAATCATTTACCTACATTTACAATTAACGTCAAATGTCAATCAAAACATGGTATATTTTTTATTTATAGGTAGACATACTCAAAGACCTTCTGTATTTTTTTTACTTTTTCACAGTTGTTTTATCAGTTGTTTTGACCATTTCATAAAGCACCAAATAGAAAAAAGATGTGTCAGCTGCGGGCAGAAAAACAATTATTTAAACCTGGTACATCACTGTTCCCAGTATTTGCCCTGAGCACGGTCAGAGATCAGCATTCCTAGTGGCGCTAAGTTCTATTAAAAAGTCCCCCCTCCCAACCCCATGCTTCAACACTGGTCCAACACATGCTGAAACACACACCAACCGCCAGCATGGCACGAGGGGATCAGCATATGGGTAGAATAGCATACAAGGCTAGAGAGCCAAAGAACACCCCCCACCCTCGGCCACACATTGATGAAATGCTTTAGACAAAGGTTGCTGCCATAGGTCATACCTCGGGTATTGCCATCATGCAAAAATGACATGCAATCATGGACTCTGACACCGGCACTAAGTCCCTCTCCACTCTTAGTCTGCCTAATAAACGGTGCCACGATTTTCCATTCTGTCGGACGAGACGAGTATATTCTGAGAAAGGAGAAAGGTTGAAGTTGAACTGTGAGGTAAAAAAAAAAAAAGGTAAAACTCCCTGGCCAAAGCTGATCTTTTTCCTTCCCTCTTAATATGTGCAATAGCGGATCTCTGACAGCCCCCAAACAGAATTGGTAGGTCAACCATGATGTAATTTCCTCCAGCATCTCCCGATGCGCTTTGCCCAGCATTCGCCTCTAAGGAGACCTCCCACTAGGAAAAATGCTCAGATCAATTTTGATCTCTTTAATGAGTTTTGCTATGCTGGTTATATCACCCACAATATTAAGAGCAGCGAGCGTCACAGTGGACATATCACAACTCTACCCTTCTCTGTAGTCATAATTTCCTTATGGAAACCAAACACCATGGAATAACCAAAACTGTTGATATTTCCTAAACATTTTTGAAAACACAATTATGGTTCAAAATATTTGTAATTGCGGGTCAGATGAGGCATTAACGCAGTTTAAAAAATATATCAAAAATAAACATCTTTATCATTATATTACTACTCAGTTTGGCTGTTATCATCACAACTAAAGGAATTTGAGCACACATTTGTGTTGTCAAATATGCAAATATTCAGTCACAGCAAAAACTAAATTATTGTAATGTTATGTTTATGATTATAAACATCTCAGAAGACGTTAAGAGTGAAGATCTCAGGTCTATGAGTAAACCTAGACTAAATGGGGCGACGCTTCAGCGAAGCTAATTCAGACGGGCAACTCAGTTAGCAGCATTTACCCACGTCACACTAATCAACCAGTCACACATGCTCATTAGTTGAACCAGTTATCTCATCACAATAGCTCCTACAAACGCTCCAATGCTCCCTGCTACACCACACTGGCTCCTACAACTGTATCAATGCTTACTGCTGCTTACACACTATACTCCTGTTTGCTGCTTTGCACCCACCTCCAGCCCAGCCTCCACCTACTTCCAGTTTGTTGTTCAGTATGTGTCAGGAGGAATCTGCAGATGATCTGTTCTCTATCCATGGTTTCACTGAGCGTGGAACAAGACCTGGGGCAGGAAAGTGATTCATAACAGCAGACTCTTGATGCCAACTTTCAATGTATTAACATGTAATTGCAATAAACATTTAAACATGCGTAAGTTGTCCTGACTGAAATTCAATAAAATATGTGGTTCTCAAATATTTTTCCCAGAGTAAAATAGTACAGTCTGTGTAAGCTGGTAATAGTAACATGAACAGATCCAACAGGCCCATGTGCTGACATGCGAAAATACTGTGACGATATGGTTAGATATGATATAGACGTAAAGAGATATGCTGGGACAATATAAGTGGTCTTGTAATACAACACCTTATTTTCCTGGGAAGCATTCAAATTCTGTCAACAGAATGTGAAAACCTGACAATATACAATTTCAGCAAAATATTTCCACTAAACATGGCTAGGTTGGGAGTACAAATAGATCAGCATCATCTGAAATATGATGACACATCTTAATAATAATAAAACCTGTTTTGATAGGACTGATCAACTGGTCCACTCTGACTGACTTGATGATTCTTGACCACTACTCCAGAATAAAATGTTCTATTTATTTGTCCAACTTGTCCAACTTAGTATAGATAACATTTTGGTTTGTCTCACATCACTATAAATCTGCAATTTCCAAACCGAACCCACCTTAGAACACTCAAAATACACTGTACTAAACAAAACAAAAGGAAAACAATCATAGCAGACAATTTACAAAAACACGCATTGAGCTAACATTACACACATTTACACAGTAGAGTGGGGAGGAAACGTTCCCATCACATAAAATTGTGAGTGTGACAAATGGGTAGTGAAAGAACTGGTGTGTAACCTGAAACCCAAATAATCTGGCCCAAATCTCCGTGGCCATTTGGGAGAGCCGTCGGGGTCTGACAGGGGAAGAGGGGGGACCACCTGCAAACCAGCAGAGCCAGCTTCATCCTGGCACCACTATTTGTTACGCTCTGGATTCCCATTACATCAGGGTTAGGTTGGCTGGGAAATCCATCTCCCAGTGTCAGGTTTATCAAACTATATGCAACCATGGGAGGAAAGGCTCTCAGGCAAGGAACTTCTGGAGTATTGTGGTCTTGTAGCATACAAAGGTTAGGGAAGTAGATAGGCTTGAGACACTTCCTCATTATATTATGAGTAGTAGCATCAGAAAATATATACTATAAAATAAATTGTATTTAATGTCTAAAATAGCTGGAGTTGGCATTGCTTGTCCTACACTGTAGCATGCAAAAGTTGGGCAGGTTAATGGGTAGTTTGCTAATCTATTACTATCAAATGTAGGCCTGTCCTAGACATATGAGAACAATACACTTTTATATTATATGTTATATAAGGTTTTATAGCCTAATCTTTACTAGAGCCCGACCTATTCTGGATTTTCGGGGCCGATGCCAATACCGAAATTTGTAAGTAAAACATTTCAGATATTGATTTTTCAGCCCATATTATACATTACAACGATCCCTCAAATGTGATAATCAAACACTTGTGACAAAGATATGCAATCGCACATGTTTTTTATGTGTATGATGATTGTTTTATGTCTGTTCTAATGTTTTATGCTGATGTTTTCCTCTTAAACAGGGCTCCATTGTGAAAGAGATATCTATCTCAAGGGCACTGGCCTAGTTAAACAAAGGATTAAAAGAAAACATAATGCAATTATTTTGGCAGATACCGATATATCTGTGATAGGCTCATATCTGCTGATAAAATCGTCCGACCATATTTTGTTTGGTCTTCTGCATTAAAAAAACAAAGTGAAGCAAACAAGACACTTTCAAGGTGAGCAAGTCACTTGGCTTTGCCAGAGTGCCTACCCTGAAATAAACAAATGAGAACTGACAATCCCTGCGATAGTCCATCCATCCTCATAAATAAACTGCATCCGCTTTTGTCTAGTCACCCTATACAGACTTCAAAAAGAAGCCAACTGATTTGTCTTCCTGAACAGACTGCTGTCTAAGCAAAGCAAGTAACAACACCCAGGTTTTCAAAATAGTTCAATTATGTAATCTAAGTTTTTAGTAGAGAGACAAAATCAAAAACTGAATCTGAAAACTGAATCTGAAAACTGAGGGAAGCCGTGATGGTTTAGTCTTCAGATCTTACTTATCACTTGGGTGCAGCTGGAACAAGAGATGAAAAATAACCATGTATGACTTTACACTATGTGGTGAAAATAAAACCTTTAAACATCTAGGTTTTATGGAATTCATAATTGACTGGGTATACAATATAGAAAGGAAAAGGAAAATACTGTGTAATGTAGGACTACAAGATACACAAGAATATTGTTATTACAATATGAACAAAATGCAATATTTATATAGCAAAACTGCTTTTATCAATTAAATATTTTTTTTTACATTAAATTATAAATAAGATCAAATATCCCAAATTAACTGAAAATTACTGTAATTAATGCAGCAGATACAATTCTGAAGTTGGCGCCTTTTCTAGCTGGTCTAAATCTGCATTTATCTGCATGTCGATGCTGTGGCGACGAACCAAGGGGACAAAACATTTAGATAAAACAAGAACAACATTGCTTTTATATTGCAATATTTGGTGTACAGTTCGATTTTAAAACATAGCTATAACTTATTACACTCGAAATGCCTCACGTTAGCACTAGGCAAACAAGATATCGTGCACATTTAATTAATAAATTGATAATTTCTTAAAATTTTATGAATGTTAGTGAGCAATGGGCGTAAATTCGCTTTCACCACTGAGAACGGCATTTGAGTTGGAAGGGAAGAAAGAGGCACCTTAGAATAATGATAAAAAAATATAATATAATTTGTATGTGCTTCATAGACACTAAGGAATCACACAGAAATGTACGATTGTCTACATTATGGGCCTTTTAAGTTGTTAGTTTGGAGAATTACATTTCTTATATCTTACAGAGGTAGCTTGCACTTTCCTTTAAAGGACTGAAATTATCAATTACATTTGCAGATAACATTTAAAACCTACTATCACTTCAAAGTTTTTAGCAATGAAATGAATGTGAATGCAAGTTCCATTACCAAAGTCAGGCCAAGATGGAGATGCTTCTTCTTGCTAAGATAAACACATTTGATGGATGAAAAACCACGAAACATAACAAGGTGCTTCTACCCAGCTGGCCTAGCTGTGAAAGAAGATCAAAGTAGGGCCTAAGGGCCTCAAGAGTAGAGTGAGAAGGATTGGTTCAGCAGAGTTCCAAAAGAACAAGCCCCGGACAAGGAGATATGGCATCAGACATTCACACAATCCTCCCTGGGGCAAACTCTTCCAGGAGCATCAAACCTCTCATCCTCAAAAAAAATAGGTTAATGAAAGACCAAAAACAACAGGTGCAAAGATTTGGATTGTATGTTAGTTTGTCATTAACTTATGAAAATCATATATGTATCATGTCATGAGCGACGGTCCATTCCTGTGGACCTCCCACTAGTCAAGATTCAGTGCTGTACAGTGAGACATATTTACTCCCCAATGTGAGACATAATCAAACTGTCTCACAAATAATAGTAATAAAAGTGAAAGTTTAAATTCAGACCAAAATACTTTGGAAGCTAAGCACAACGTCATCCAAGAAGGGCAGCACTGATTCATTTCTTCCCTTTCAATGCAACACATGCAACATATGCTGTCTTGCATGGTTTGAAGGGCGCCCCCTATGGAACACAGGTGATGGCTGGAAAATACATCTCATCATAGTGTTCAGCTAAGCTTGCAAATCTGAATGACACAAACAACCCATTGTGCACTTAAAGGTCAACATGATCGCTCTTCTTTCTACTTTCCACACCCACCGTTTGCAAGTAAGATTGGAACTGGGGCGGTGCTTGTAACTGTCCAGGTTAACGTTATAGGAGGTGGGAACAATTTCCAAAGCCGATTGCTAAGAGTTCTCACGGAGCCAATATAGGCATGCGAAACGAATAAAAGCAACTTACCAACCTGCCCCTCAGCACGAGCATAAGTCATGTCACATGACTTTACTGAAGTATTCGTTCGAATGAAGAAACCGTCAACCGTCAAAAGTTGTATTCAACACTTTTATTTCTACAAAACGTGGAAATATTTGTGTGTGTGTGTAAGCAAGTAGGATATACAGTATACTCAGTACGTTTTTCATTACTAGTGATCATTACCTTTAATGCATGCACAAAAATAATTGGATTCTGGAAATTCAGAATTCAAAAATCTGAAACATGTCTCTACAAATTGCATACCACCCTGACTACAGCCAGTATACCATCACCACAACATTTCAAAATGCAGGTACATTGTTTTTACAAGCTATCCAAGCATTTCCAAGGACACGAGACAAGCTTAAATTTACAATTATAGCTTCATAGAAAAACAAATAGATGGTGTTTTCAACAAAATATGCATCTTTTAACCTTCCTGTCATAGATGATAGGCCCTCTCAGTGAACCACACACTGAAATGTAGGTATTTTCTTCCATGAAACATTTGCTACCTGATTGATAGCCTGTCTACACATGCTGATGCACATACAAGTAAACTGTCAGAAGTGCTGAGAAAGGCATTTCCACCACACTGTTCTTTCATTGGGTGTCTCACTGCATAACATATCATCTCTCTACGGATTTCAGCAAAACCACTGCAATGGCTGAACTGAAAAAAAATAAATAAAACTTTTCAAAGGTTTCCACGGAGAGGAATTACCACTACAGTAGTTCAGTCAAACATTGGTAAATTCAGCTGATGCAGGTGTACCGAAAGAGTAGAGCAAGGATGTTTACTAGGCTTGGTGGGAACTTCAGGGGAGGAGGGGAACAAGAACATTGACTTGACACGCTGCGTAATTCCCTTAACATGTCTACATCTCTGCACAGGAATGCGTGAAGATATGTTTGAGAGAAGCAGCATTCACAATTGCGTTTTTTTTCCCCAGCTGAATGTTTGTTACAGCCACCCTTTAGCAGCAAGTGTGACCAATCAATTCCAACTTCCTCCGGAAAATAACATACCAGTCAGAGAAATCAGCATCTGCTATGTCCCAACCTTAGTTGTTCAGTGAAAAATATTCTCAAGGAGATTTAATGGTCAAGAATGTCCTAAACATTCAAAAGTGTCACTGAGTGAGGAAATGCAAAGGGAAAAAATTAGGGAAGGTAGCTTTTGTTTTCACTTCACATAGGGAGCCAATTGGTAACCGCCTGATGCTGTCCATCAGAGGCGAGGGCTAGTGAATAGAGTGGCCTATTTATCTAATGAAGAGGTCACATAAGGGGGATGGGTGAATAGCCATGCCAAGATTGTCATCATACCATAGTGGGACACAGGATAAGCTCATTTCCCCAGAGATAGACTGGCCATAGCCACACATGGTTAAACAAAACAAGGCCATGGTACACTGCCCTAGATGAGAAAAATAAATGAATGTGGTGTTGTATTCAATTTGTCTAAACTCTAGGATCCACAAAAAGGTTTGAACACATTTACAACATGAAGTTAAAAATGTAAAATGTTTAGATATGGAAGGGGGGAAAAAACATGCTCCCCGCCCATAAGAATTAAACTGCGGTAGCAAATTCAGTACGGGCTACAAACACCGTGGACACAAGTTATTGAAAAGATGACAATAACACCCATAGCCTGAGGAGTCCTTTTGAGAAGATGTCCCCCCACTCTGTCTCTCTCTTCCATGTCCAAAGCACTTTGAGTGCTGCCTAACAATAAGTTGACATATAACCATTCTCATTCATTCTGTGATTTTGTGGACGGGAACGGGAGGAGGCGAGGGAGTAGGAGGAGCCATGTGATGGACTGGTGCTCTTTAGTCAAAGCATTTTTTTCTTTAAACACTGTATAAAAATAACATTAACATTAGAGCATGTTTACTCTTATTCTGCTCCTAGGTTTTAGAATAAAAGTCAACTGCATTACCAACCTGTGTTCCAATTGCTTTTGAATGAATGACCAGACATTATGGAAAGAGAAATGCAGACCTAGATAAGGCATCTGTGCAAGAGACTGCCCCGAGTCAAGCTTTTACAAAATGACTGTATTACAAGGAGTATGTTATTAAAAAAGGGTTGAGCAAAAACAGTCTGGATTTAAAACAGCTCTGATTGTAATAACCTAGCCCTTCAACACAAGAACAGATGATTGAATTTCTGCTGATTGCTCCCCTGAATAGGCCGTGCATATTTTCCCATAGCCTAGTCAAGCACCCAAGAAAGAAATCGACAGGCAATTCTCACTCATATTCAAGGGCCTCATTTCAATATGAATATAAATGACTTTCATCTGAGAGGACAATATATTTGCCTGAAATACATTCCCATTTAACTGGAAATATAGCGTGACCACATTGGCATTCTCTGTTAAGTCTAGAACCTAAAGTTGTAGTGTTAATTTTGTACGTGGGGACGACTTCATATTTCAGATTACGTCTTCTTTTTATAAGAGCGTTATGACAACACTTAAATGACCATGGTAATAACTAGGAATGGAATAATGCTAGTTAGCCAGTTATTTTCCCTAGCCTAACAACGTGGACAGAAAGTACACTCTAGGTCCACATCAACCCTATCTCACAGGGAGCAGAGGGGCACGTCAGTGGGTGGTATTGCATCGACTTCGGTTTGTTTCATATGGAGGGTCTTCACCCTTTGAAATATTGACATGTGCTTGTTAGGCAACACAACATGTGGCACGCATGTTTTCTTTGCGGAAAGTGTGGAAGTATAACTTTTATAATGTATAGACAAGAAAACAAAGTGTGGCATAGAATATTGTGTAAGCTGTTCAACACAGCCTAAACTATAGACACTTGGTATGCTTGTAAATATACCAAACTTGACAACAACATACTTTTCTAATCACCTCTAGTGATTAGAGAGGTCCATAATATTAACCGCCTTGCTTCCTTAATGGCTAGTGTGACACTGTCATGCACTCGTATACTCGGCAACGTATAGTATCTGTGGTGCCAATCACAGCTAAATAAAAACGATTGTCATGCACTAGCTCAGCCATTTCATCATCTCGGCGAAGGTGTCAGTGTGTCGCCAAGCTCCCAGTCAAATGGAGACTGCATTAGGGTGCTCTCACGTTTAAAGCTGTGCACAAGAGGGGAGAAGTGCCTGGGAACCGACACCCTCCGAGCGCGATCCTGTTTGTGCAAAGGAGCTCATTAAGATCCAGATAGAACCTTCTGGCAATCAGTACCGAAAGAGTCTTTGACTCCCCAAGCAGTGCTCCTGTTTTTAATCATGGAGATAACCTTCAGCCGTATACAAAGAAAGGAAACAGTGAATTCAAGAGCCTTTAATGTCTGCTTTGGACACAGGTTGTTTGGGCACAGAAATGCAAAATATCATGCCGGATTCACGTTAATAATATCTCTGCTCTGGCATTGTTATAGACAATCTCAGCTTTTTATATTTAAATAGCTTTCTTACTGCATGCTTTTTTGTCTGATTATTGTTCTTAAATTGTCTATGTCTGTCTTTGCAGCTTTTCACAAGTATTCAGTGCATTTGGATAAAGACTTGATCAATACCAAATTTGAAACAATATAACAAGCAAAGATGTGACATTTACTACACTCAAAGTTATATCAGAGCCAGTAACTCGTATTATGCTCACACATCCGGGCCAATACAGCCTGTCCTTTTATCAACCCTGACAGATTGGCATCTTCATTAGCGGCTAACATTTGTTTATAATTAACATCTGTGACAAAAAGCTAGATTGGAGCCTGTGGGAGCAGGATAATTGGCAATATGTAACACAGACTTTGAAAGGGTATTTCCCCCAAAAAACTTCCAACGACTTCTCTGAAAATTGCTATTAAATAATTTATCCATTTAAGCCAATCATACTCATACCACATAGTTTCGACAGAATGAAATAGAGATTGGGGGTTTTATAGTCATTACATTTAATTTTACGTTAATCACATCACACAATTATACCTGTTCATCAACTGTAGCCACAAACAGATTTTTAGGTTTTATCTGTCCCTACTCAATAGACTCATTTTCCTCTTCAAAGCTGGCAGGAGGAGGTATGTATAGACCTTGACCATGATATGCTGCTTAAAATGCAAATTAACCTCTGAATAATGGTGTAAGCCAGCAATGAATATGCAGACGACAGCAAATATGTTTTGCTTGTCTTATACATCATACTTTGTTTGTTAAGCCAGATAGCTAAGCCAGATAGCTTAGAGAGTCAATTACAATTTACAATAATTTTTCCCCATCAGAATAATCTTAATTTTTGCACTTGTGATGGACTATACTCTGAAGTTTGTTTGATTTTATAGTATTTTCTCTCTGCAGCACCCGTACATTCCATGTGTAAGGCAAAAGGTGCAGATAAGACTTTTCATAGGCCACAACTATGCACCGGGCTTTATCATGCTCTAGCATGAATTTTGAAATAAGAAGTGAATTACTTGGCATGGAGGCTATACAGCATATGTGAATAGGAGTAGTAAATGAGTAGAGTGGGTAGGGATGAAGAAAAGTCAACAACCTTTCTCTATTCTAGTTTGATATTCCAGGAGTAGTAGGCCTCTCTCTAGTCCGAGTTAACTGTAGGGCAGCAATTTATCAAGCGTATGTTTTATTATATATTGTATGCGTGAAATTGTAAAAAAAGATGCCACGAAGAAAACATAACCTAAACTCCAACTGTTTCTCTCCTGAACTCGTTGAAGCTAGGACAGGCAATTCTATCAGGTATGTTCTAAGAAATCGGAACATCAAAACCTACATTTAACCTATACCGTACATTGAAGATGTCATAAGAAATCAACCATATGAACAGCCCTAAGCTACAGTGGAGAACATAGGGCTATAGACAGGCACTTTCGCCAACGAAATACACCACAATCCATATTCCTATAGCATGATGCAAAGCTGTTGAACTAGGCCTAATCCCTAACCCTGTACACATTGCATATCTCTCAATCCAATTACCTTAGTCCACCCATGTTAGGAGGGATTAACCATTCCATGTGAATTATCTTACTACATAAGGCCAAAATCACATGAGCTGGGTTAACGCTCAACACTTTGCAGCAAGGCAAGGAACAGGAAGAAAAACAACCTCATCGACATGCAGAAGGGAAGCAGAGCACGTCCAGAGTTGAGCTGCCAGGCAACCAGATAAAGATCTGTCTGACACGTAGCCTTTTGAAATAATCCACTTGTAAGTACACCATTTAAAAACATTAACATACTCATTGGATAAGGTGAGGTTCTGACAGGAGCGGGACCGAAAGGCCCTGGATATGGAAGCTCGTGTTAAACAGGATCTAGAGGCCTCCAAGACAGACAGCTTCTGAATGTCATCGATTAAAAGGCCAAGCCGCCACTGCGAATGATCTTTCTAACTTCCCAGCAGCTCCACAGAGAGAGAAGGCTCCCTCACTTGTCTTTGTGTGGATACTCACTTATGCAACATGGGGAGGGACAACTGGGCGTTCTCTAACAAGGGAGCATGCAACACTGGAGGCAGGTGATGTTGGCTGAAACATTCCCTGTCAGTGTACATTTGAAACGCTCCACAAAGTCAGTCAGATCTAGTTTGTGTAACCTCGTTTGAGGTATGATTTTTTTTGTGCCTGTGTCTGTGCCAGTTGCAACACTTTCATTCTCTCTGATAAAAATGCCGGAACACAATCAGAGGAAAAGGGCACGCGTAAAAAGGGCATGCTTGATGTGAAAACATTTCGGTTGCTCGGTCATTATTATCATGTAAATTCTGGAAATTTGTAATCCCTGCTGTTTTTAGTCTAAAGATGTCACTTCATTGCGTATGAAGCTTAAGGCACATTTCTAGCACAGAGAAGCACAACAAAGGTGCAATGCCAATAGAAAAAAGAGTAGCAATGCAATAATATAGCCTACTGTATTATCGGAATTAGGATAATGCTATGTGTAGTACCTTAACCTCTCAATCTTTGATTAGATTCTGTGACTATAAAACATCAACTTGACTACCAAAGATAAGATATGACTTAGGTATAATACTGGAACTACACTAACATGGTAGAATGTAGCGTGCAGCAGGCCATACAGTACTACATCATATTATAAAAGGTCATGGAGATTACAAATCTAAATATGTAGTTTTAATCTGAAGATACCCCAATAAATGTCATCTTCATTTGAAGATAAAAATGTGAGAAAAAAACTGTTAGTGTTTAAATCCTTATCGCAATCTTTTCGCAATCTCTGGTTATTCTAGAAAATGTCCTTGGAAAATTGCTTATCCTTTCGCTTGACACATACAAACAATAATCTTCTTCCATCTTTCTTTAGTATAACACTATTTACCCTTTATTTTCCTTTTGTGTCTTAACCAACACCAAGATGGAATCCCCTTCAACTGGCACTGCAGAGAGTAGCAAAACACACAGCCCCATGCGGAAGATTCTGCCCTAACTGCTCGCTGCATCTTGAACCATATATCAGTGCCTTGGTCGACCTGGCCGAAAGCGTTTTTAAAGCCATTTGCTCGAGATAATGCCAGCTATTTCTCCCAGCCCCAGGGACAACCCAGCCAGTCCCATGAATCAAAGCCCTCTTAGTGGAGCTGCAGCCGGGTCCTCACCTTGTGCTGTGTTCACAGCGTCCTCCACCATGGTATGGTAGAGAGAATAAGAGATGTTTAGACAGTGAAAACAAATATAGGGTTGCTACAACTAATTAGGCCACAGATGCCTGTAAGATGAAGAATGGTATAAGCAAACAGGACACCATAAAATAGTCTTACCATACATAAGTTTAGATAGCCTACTACTATAAACATTTGAAAAATGAAAGAGACATAAGTAAAAATAAGAAAGAACATTTTATTTGAGATTTAATAAATACCTCAGAATCTATTTTTTTCAAAGGTCTCAACTGAATTAGCATCACATTAACTCTTTCCAATCTGCCCAACTCATGTTAAGAGGCCTGTTGTTGTTAAGTCTCTGGAACATTGCTGTACCTTGAATAGCTTTATCAGAGTCACTTGCTTTCACTTGAAAAAGCATTCCAATCCCCTCGGGCTGGAGATGTTCTCTGAAGGCTCTTTGCTTTAGGAGACCACAGAGACATGACAAGCCTGTATCTGGGTGACAGCAAAGTTGTACTGGTATGGGAGTTAGGGCAATCATCGGTATACTACTAACTGGTAGCAGCATACGAAAGAAAATGTTGATTTTATTCATCACTAGGGCTAGGCATAAGAAAAGTACTGTTGACTGCTGAAGCCCCACGCCATGTCTTTGTCCATTTATTACGTGACTATATGACCCATTTTGACATTCTGTCAACCCTAATGGTGTGTGATGGCATCAAAGCTATGTCAAGAGGGAAGGGACGCAGGGCATTTTGGGAGCCAGTGGGACAGTAGCCCTCTGTGGAGGCAGAGCTGTCATCAGTGCATGTGTCGACCAATGAGCCCCATCACCCCCCAAAATAACGTCCATCTGCCGTATCAGCAGGGCAGGGCCAGTGCAACCCATGCACTTTCTGGCCTTTCGCAGTTGTACTTCCACAGGAACGGGTGCTCCTTGTCAACAGTTTTGGCCTGCTACCATCACCATTGTTCTGACCGTATCTAATAAAAACCCTTATGATAGACATTCTTGATGCAGTCAGTCACACGGAAAATGTATAATACAATTATTTAATTATTCAAATTATTTAAATAATGTATTATTTGTATTTATTTATAATTGCTGCCACATACGGTTGACATGTTTTAACACCGTGAAGATTAAGTTCCCATCTCTTTGACAGTCGATGGCCTGTTACTCACCAGAGCCAGTTGTAGCTTGAAGAAATGCCCTTGAGGAAAATATATGAAACAGAAAAAAAGACTGTAAAAAAGTGTTTTGTTGACAACCCTTTGAAGAAGATAAAAATAAGCTACTAGAAAATGTATAATGTATTTTCCTGAGCAAATGTGAATGTGATGAGTTGCAGTGATTGGACTGACTGCTTTAGCTCGCAGAATCTGCCCCACAGAACATGTGGACTGCGCTACAGTTCCTGTTTGTTGACAAGGGTTTTCAAAACGTGTCTTGGGCGAGCGGCTGACCTACCCAGTTGTAAACATTGAGTGAGTTATTGTAAAGGAGTATTAGGCTTCTTGTGCGTTTCTTCTCAGTGGCCGGAAGTGAAGCTGATTACTCGTCCTACAGCTACAGCCACAGTGGAAACTATTAGGGGTATGCGTCCTGCACATGGTCTTCCTAAAGCGAGAGTTTCAGAAAATGGTCCGGAGGAAAATGGGGTCAAGCTTGTAAAATCTGCTCCTTATCATCCAGCTTCAAATGGATTGGTTGAGAGGCTAGTATAGATGCTAAAACAGTTATAGGTGAAGCAGTTAGCTAGTGGGCACACTTACAACATTGGGTGGATAGATCTCTGTTCAGCTACAGATCCACACCCTTGAGTGCCACAGGTAAAGCTCCATCTGAGTTGTTTTTGGGTAGACAACTGAGAACTAGGCTTTCTCTTATCCAGCCTAAGGGGTCCTTTACATTCTCAAGTACCACGGCAGCCGGTAACACCAAGTGTCATCTGTACTCGAGCGTTTGTGCCAAATCAGCAGGTTTTGGTGAGAAATTTCCGGGGAGGGGATGAAAAGAGGTGGAAAACTGGTATTATTGAAAGAGTTCTGGGGCCTGTGACATGGTAAAGATTGATGGTCATTTGTGTAAATCACACGTGGATCAATTGCTTGTGGGGAAACAAATGACGGAGACATTGATCAACTACTGTCAGCTTGAGACATGGAGGACGAAAGCATTGTGCAAGAGACTGAAATGGTGTCAGGACGATTCCTTGCAGGATTACGAGGGCTCCTCAAATGTTCAATTTGTTGAGGTGTTAATATTGCATTAAGAAAGATAATGTATCCAAAGTAAAAGGATTTTCATGTTCTTTTCATCACCAAACTAATTTATGGTCACTGTATTGTTTTGAAATGGACCAACAACTATTTGCATGGCAGTGGTTGCGGCATACTGCAGTACTGAACAACCTGTGTTTGAGAAGGAGAGAGCTCGGAGTGGTATGTCAGCTGTGTCAACGACTCACTGTATGCCCCCGAAATAGACCAAATATATTACAAACACCAGTTAATTTGATTAGTTTAATTAGTTTGTTAATCGCTTTCAGCAAAGCAAAATACCTCATACCTAAAGTATTCCATGTACAGAACAAAGAGTAAGCCTGCTGCTCTCCTCTCAAGGCAGGGGGGGGGATCTTGACAGAGACCAAATTGATCTTCAACTGCTACCTTCACATGTGTCAGCATAAGGTACAGTGGAACCCTTGGTTTACAGTTTAATCCACACAGGTTTAAATATATAAATGTGAATAAATATAATGTATAAAAAAAACTTTAAAAACGAACAATTTCATGTATATGATATATACTGTATATACTTGTACAAGGCGGTGGGTCTTCTTGAGTGACATTCAAGTCCATCGTGATAACATTGTCCACTGTTTGACCTTCATAACGTTTAAGTAGAGATGCGAACCCAACCGGTGTACACGCCTGTATGTGTGTGTTCTAATTAGAAGGGACCCAGAATAGAATCGGTTGACAATGACAAGCAAAACAGATGACACTGGCTGCTGAGCCGTTGCTCCATTTGTCCCTATCCAGTGTTGTCTGAAATGAAAGACTGTGTCATCTGTTCATTTCTGCTGACTGAGCAAATACACAGCCAAGGCAGTGGACCTGACACGCGTGTTTCGTGTTCCGGTTCTTTCCTTGTAATTCAGCAGGGGTTTTTGGTTTTTTTAATGGCTTTTCTATCCACCAAATGTCAACATGTTTCTGTATAATCAGTTGTGAATAAACTCTAAACAATGGATTGATATACGTCAACTGACAGGCACGGTTGCAAGTTGGTAATAAGACAATGCCATTTGGTCCTTCCAAATTATTATTTAGTTTTTTTTTATGTAAACTCCGGAGGGTTTACTTGTTTAGAGTTTGGAGCTGAGCCCTCAAAGAATGCAGAACTGTGGATCTGGGCTCCTATGAAGTATTGTAGCATAAAAAAGTACAATACTTGTATGTCATATAACATTATGGTAGATATAACATTACAGAGCTAAGCTTCTAGGGCCTTCATTTCAGCTGTCCACATGGATAACATACAAGTTGTCTACATGCTTCTGGTCATTTTGCACTACATTTAGGAACTGTCTCTGCCCAAATAAGAACCAGACCGATCTAATTAACCTTGACTTCAACCCCTTTGTTGTCATCATTGACTTAACTCAATGGTGCAAGCACAATCTCTGAAACAAACGCACTCCCAGGGGATGGCTAAAAATAGGCTCCCTATTGGTAGCTCAGGCCATTTTGGGGTCAGACGTCTGTTCCCACTTTCTGCAGTGCAGAGATGCCCTGTAAAACATCAGTGTAAATTGTTTATAATGCCACCAGTGGACTACAAAATGGGGGACCTGGTTTCAATCAGCAGTCAAATTGCCCCAGCATTACGCTGCTGACAGAGTACTACATCACCACTTTCCTTCATGCTGCCGACATTAAGGGATAGGCCTGGTTCAAAAGCCCACCATACCTGCCACTGAGAGCCTCTTGGAGAAATTACAGTCTGCTCTGGGCTTTCATTCAAATTAATAGGGTCAATACCAAATGTAAATTGTGAGCATTATACCAATAAAAATACAATTCTCTACCTAAAGGAAGAAACAATGCCATTTTTAAATAAGCACACTTTCATAGCAAAAAGCGGTTGTTTCCCTCTAAATAGCTTTCCTCTTTACATTGCTGTCCATTGAGTATAGGAGTCTTCGTAACAAAACAAAATATGAACTGCAGTGACGTTAGTAGAGCGTGACAGTGAGTAGCTAGCTCTGTGTGCAGTTTAAACAAACTATGGTCAATGTGCTTTTGTGAAAGTTTAAACACCTGATGAAAGGCAATGAGTGCACACATGGCAGGCTACCTATTCTTAAAAATTGAAGAAACAAGTTTTAGATATTTTTGGACTGCCAAAATGTTTTATATATATTTGGCATAACCTTTAAACTTAGATTTTTAAGTCCCCTCGTCACAGTGCCTATTGGGACCCCTGACAACCAGTTCATTCCAGTTTGCTTGGTTAAATAGGTCTGGGTTCCTCTATGCCAACGCCCCGACAGTGTGCCATCGGTCTGTCTCGTCGGACTCATAATCCCAGTCATAAACCCCAGATATACCGACCCTGCCCACCACAGGCCAACACACCACGGTTAAAACCTCTCATTAGAACTCCAGGGCCCTGAAATTACTCTCGATTCTGCCCATATGGAAAGCATGAGAAAGCGTCAGCTGGGAGAGGTTTGCACCGAGTGGTTTTTCACCATGTGGCCGCAGAGGGCTCGGGCTCTTTAACAGTGCCAATCAGCCAATGCCTTGCCATGGAGCACCAGGAAAGGAGGAAGCAGAGGCAGATGCCTTGGCTACAATAATCAGGCCTGCTTGGAAACAGCCCACACACACATTTGTCGCTTCTAAACACACACGCGCACACACACACACACACACACACACACACACACACACACACACACACACTTAGGCTCGCATTGACTCCCTTACTAAAACAAACACACTCACCTCGTCCTTATTCACTGTAGGCCTGTAAAAAAGAGTAATGTATCCCATATCCATTCACACAATGGGAAACTGATTATGCTTATGTTTCTATGGTTGAAGGAAACCTCCATTTTGCTGCCGTAGAAACAGCGAGCAAAAAAGGGAACAGGGCTCAGTGATACACCGAGTAATGCAATGGGGTCTTAAGTCAATTTCGACCTCTGATGCAATTTCAAGAAATCAACTGCCAATCCTCTCATTACGGGGCCAGCTACTGGGGTCCAGATACACATTTTGCACAGCTACATACAACAATCTGTCACTGGCAAGCCTATCGGGGGAAAGACAACATCACATTTTCTTAAAAAATGGTCCATCGTTTTTGCAAATAGGTGGGCTAAACCTCTGTAGATCTATGCAATTATCCTAAAACTTTGAAAATCTATGTCTGCACTCAAATCATACTAAAATAAACAGTGATAGGGTAGAGTCTGACTGAATGCCAAATGACAGCAAGGTAGCAAAATTATCAAAAATAATTAGTGAAGCTTAAATCTATGATTGATTAAGATACAAAATGCACTACGTTTGGAACTTAATTTACAATCAAATGGATTTTAAGATAGGGTTGGACTTACATACATGAGAGGGGATATTGCAATCACTGAAGAAATCTTCAATTCATTTAAAATTGTATGATGCAATGCAAGTTATGAACACGGGCTTACGGGCTATGCAGTATGCCAAGGACATGGACGGAATCGCTGCGCTCACACACACAAACACACCGACACGCGCATACAGGCTGACTCGCGAGCACAGGATACAGCAATGTGAAAATAGCTTTTTACATGGTTAATAAATTAACTGGACGAAACTCATAGCCAGGAAAACCCTAACCCCCACCCCTCATTGTGCTGGAAGTAGGGCATACAAGATAATAATCTTGATATGAAACGTTTTAGACTAAGGCAGTCGTTGCATATTGTACATGAACAACTTAATTTTGGCAATAAATATGGTATAAACTGGATCGTACACTCAGAGCATCGTGGAGCTATGTCCCCTGCTGGTTGGCTGACATTGAGCTATGCATGAAATGCATTACAGATATGTTTATGTTAACATTAGTTTAGAAACCTAGCCGATTGCATAGCATAATGTCATGTTGTATTTGTTTACATCCAATAATAAAAACTAAACTATTATTGGTGACTCTTTTTTTTATGATGGACAAAAGCAACATACGAGATGATTAAATTGGGTTATCAATTATCCTCTTTAGATTGCCTTGGTAGCTTTTACGGTCACTAGCAATGTATTGCATAGGGGTACCTCTGCTCGGATAATAAGCATCACCTAGGTTAACATAACCGTCAAACAAATGCACACAATTGGTCACAATCTAGCAGCCTAACAAGCTGTCTAGTTGACCGGTTCCTAATTCAACCCACATTGGACCCTATGAGCTTGCAAGGTGCAGCACATCGTTAAATAAACCGAGCCCTCAGACTGCATGCGTGGCTATCTGGCTGATTAATGTTAGCTAAAGCCCGATTTGATCAGCTCGTTAGGTTGCATTTGGGAAATGCGAGGCTGACCTTTTAGAAACTAATAGTTACTGACCATCAAAACGCTGCAGTGTGACATATTTGTACTAAACAAATAAAAAACATTACATTTCACTACCAATATGCATAATTAGGTTGGCGTTTGCATGACAACCTTGCAAGTTTAAATTAAAGTAATATTGTGTCTCAATCCAAGTTTAGTGGCTGGAAGCACAGGCAAAGATAACGGTGCACTTACTGAATCTCCGCTCCGCTGCCGCCCTTTGCATTTCTCTTCTACTTAAACAACTTCGTTCAGTCCCTTCTTCAATTTGCAGAATGAAAATCCACTTTTCAAATGTCAAATAAAACCTTTCCTAGTAAGGCGAGACAGTAAATACGAGTCGGCTGAGAGGACCACGCGGTGAATACGTAGCTGGCTGGGTCGTTGTGGCAATTCTAATAGAAGCGCGTGTTTATAAGCACGCTATGAACATGCTAGAAAACATGAAGTAAATAAAATCTGCGTTAAAATATATTTAGCTTTCCATAGAAGTTGCAAACAATTCGAAATATTACACAAACCAATCGCATATTCTCAAAAAGCCGTGGAAGGTTCGGTAAGGAGTTCTTTCTTCTCTCACCCCTTACAGTCACGCTCCTACTGCTCCTCTGCTTCACTCACAGGTTGCTCGCAAGGATTTCGGAATCACTCGGCTATGCTCGCTCTAGCTGTACTTTTTGTCCAAATGTTTTTGTTTTCCTTATAAATTTTTGTATACATGATTTAAGAATAATTATTATAATCGTATTCGTTTATCCTCAGATATTATTGGGGCATGCAGTCAGTTTGGTTTAATGTTTGTAAACAGAATGCATTACTTCCCCCCAAAAACGCCAATTTATCCTTTGCCTATTTCATAAGACCTAATCAATGCGTGTGCAAAGCACTGCAATAGCCTACCCTCTATGAACGGCCCGTTGTGAATTCTTTACATTTATCATCATGCCGACGTGTAGGAAAGCCCACAGGGGCAGGAAGGTTCTCAAGCTATTTGGATGTGAGGGAAAGTGGGAAAACGCACAGAGGGTTCTGCCTACATCCTGGTCGTTTGTGCTTGAGCGCTCAAGCGGTGCGGCTGGACCTGCAGGATTCTGCCACTGTGACCTCCAGTAATGAGGGCCTGAACGATTTTTAGAGTCCTGACAACCCTGACCACCTGCTCCGCCTCACACCATCAGCAATCATTAATTTCACAAACGAACCCCTTATGAACTGTTGCCTCCCTGAAGCGTAGCCCTCCGCTCGACCAAGGTAGGTGACGTTAATAGATGACTTTATTTACTCATAAATGTCTTTTGAAAACGGGCAATCAGGAATGCTTTATATAACACACACAGAGACCCCCCTCGAAAACAAATATGGTCGTGGCCTTGCAATTACCTACTATGTCACCGTTTAACATTTTAGAAACTTACCTTGGGCGCTTGCAATATAGCTACTATTGTTTTTCCTAGTTTTTTTTTTGTTTATTTGTTTTGTTTTATTTTTTTGCAGCTAACTATGGTCCAGCATTGCAGTGGGAGGGGTGGGTACTTCAGTGCCAGTGCAGCCAGTGCGTGTCTGCTCAATTTCGTTGGGCCAACACATGGCCACCTCCTGGGAACAGTATGGGGCTGTGTTTTGCTGGGAATCCAATTCAAAATGTTTTCTGTGAAGCTTCCTCTGCATGTCAAGGTCACTAAGGCATAATCTAGCATTGGGGAGATATATGTGTGAACCCCCTCATGGTTTGATAATGGATATTCTCTCAGAGAGAAAACTGACCTCCAAATAATGACCTCTTTAGCCTAGCTCTTTTTTTAAATATTTCTATATTCTCTTTCTCTCAGTACACTCTTTTTCACGTTGCCCTGAATCGAAGAACATTACAGTGGTTAACTTCTGATTAATACATAGCTACACACTCCTTTCATTAAGAAACACAAATCAAATCGATATAATGACATGACAAAACAGACCTTGTATGCAGTTGGTTATATCATTAACTAACTAACTATACACAGTCAGACACGTTAATGATTTCCTGGCCCCATTACTATAAAATAAAAATACATGTGTTGGTTTGTGTATCTTTTATTTGTTATGAACGTTATGAAATTATGTAATCAACATGTAAAAAGATATAGTTTAATACAGTTTGATGTGCTGGTACAGCACTCCATTTCCACAATCTTATCTAGCCAAGAAGACAAAGTCCCTGGAACCACAACAAGCACACAGCATTTTCTAGGACCTGCCACAGAGGAAACCCAATGCAGGAAAAATACAAGAGAGCAATAGAAAAAGAGAGTGGTGGGTTGGAATAGGATGAAGGATGCATAAGCCTTCATTGAGTTAGCAACTGTGAAAGGAGCCCTTGGCTGTAAAAAAAAAAAAAAAATCAAAGGCAGAAAATTCCAGCAAAGGGAAGGAGGCGAAGAACAAGCCTGTGACGGAAAGAAAATCCTCCCCTCTGTTTTTGAGGGAGTAGTTAGCCACTCAGCAGCGGAGGGAAGAATCCCTGTTGCCAGCAGGTTGGTGAGGCCCTTGAGGACAAGGATCCAAAGGGGGAGAGTAGGCGACACAGCACAAATTGTTTTCCATTCCTCAACACAGAGGATTGCACAGATTACTTAATGCTGTTGTAGTAGAAGTCGGGGGAAAACTTCTTGTGTGAAGGTGTTTTGCACTGAATTATGGTTTGTCACTCGACAAAGCACAGAATGTGTTGTCCAATATTGTATTTTGTAATTAAACCATTGTAATCTAATTCATTTGAATGTGGAGATCAATAGTTTGATGTACACATTAGCGCCAGTTTGTTTTTACAATGTTCATTCATATTGTATTTATAAGAGAAATAAAATCGATGTAGCACCAGTGTCAACACAATGCATTCCTTTACTTTTCTTTTTACCATTAGCCAGGGATGAGGGAAAGGTTTTTAATGGTATAGGTTATCTCTCACTAACCATCCAGCTCTTGATGGATAAGATGGACAAACTTCAGTCCTCTGTGTTTTTTCCTCCAAAACGCTGTCAGCGTTTCCCCAGCAGATTGGGTTCCCAGAGTCATCTCTCATCAGCAAGCGCTGGGGGAATCTGCAATTACACCAGCACAGAGCAAGCCATCAGACAAATGGATATTTGCTGGTTAATTTTTAATTTCTTGGATGCAGAGGCCATGTTTTTCATGGCTGGAAGGAGCGCTAATGGGTCCGGATTAGGTATCATGGGCGGATATCTGGGAACAGCCCCCTGGGAATGGCGAGTAGGTCTCTCCATTGAACCATTAAGGGTCTTAGAGAAAAGGAGGCAGAAAGCTACTGGAAGAGTCTCTCTGCAGTTATTGACCTTTTAAAGTTGGTATAGAGGCCCTTCCCATGTGATAAGGAAATGTATGGTTTTAAAAGGATTCTTGTACTTAAGAGTAAAAAATGTATGAACAATCTGTTGGATCGAGGCAGTATTTTTCATAGGAATTATGTAAGACGTTTTTACCTTGGTTGTTGAGAGGGTTGTATTGACTAGATGCTGAGAGCAGTTCATTAAGCCTAGGAGGTGGGAAAACATTGATGTAGATCATGTCTGTACTCTCCCTAACACAGCCAGATGCATAGATTTCTGTCTCTTGCCTCACACGCCCCCTTTGCTGAATCCCACAGACCAAGATCAAACGACAGAATCCGCAGTTCAAATAGTATTGAGCTCCCAGCGGGACTGCTCTTGCCTCTATATAAGTACAGACTGTATATCAAAGTGGAACGTGACTTATATTTGTGACAGCCATACTGACCCTGGTTCCAAAAGTCAAAATATTCACATAACAAAGGAACTCTAATTCTCTATCCAGCTGAGTGCACATCAAGCCACTTTCGGGACAGATAGATTTAAGCACCCCGGGCATGTTTTCCTTGACCAGCTAAAATGATTTCCTAGCTTTCAGTCGGAATGAGGGTGATGATTGTTTTTATTGACTCCAATGTTCCATTAGTGGAGGAGCGGCCTGTGGTAAATAGCTCTTGACAGCCGTTCACAGAGCTGCAGAAGATGTGCCACAGTCGCCAGACATCACACCAGGGTCATTAGCCGGACACCATTACCGCCACATGCCCACGCGGCTTCAATGTGACACGCACATATACAAAATGTAGCTTCCTTTCCTCCGAATTCGGGCCCCCTAGTCTGTGAGGGCCTTGACTGTGAGGCTGAACCAAAGGGCAATGAGGGTGTTTGGGATTCAAGGGAGCTGTTGGAGGAAATCAACTGAAATCTGAGGAAACATGAAGCAGACACGTGTGGTGGGTTCTGTATTCCTCTGCCGAGAATAACAAACATAGTCCAGAGACTGGACTGAATATCAACAGGGCTGTCTATGCTGGCAAAGAGAGGTAGGGCTGACTTCATTAACACCCAAACACGGACTCCTTAAACACCGAACACCTGGGGGAATTTTTCTCTGCATATTATATTATCAGTTTGTTTATTTCTCCACAGTGACAGCCTGATTTTTTTTCTCGGTGGCAACAGGTAGAATAAATAGCTTCATTTCTAGAAAATACTTCCTGCCGAGAAAACCTTTGTCATCTAGCCACAAAGAATCACACGTAAAATGCGTTGAATTCTATGACATGACCCCTGTCATTCATGGTGTTAACCTTGAATGGAAAAAATTCACAATACATTTACAATACAGTGCATGATAAAAAGATGTCCTAGAGCTATCTAATTGCCATATAAAAAGGTGTAAACTGATACTGTGAACCAAAAGAAAATGTACCGAGCGAAAACAGCATAAGGTGCTCAAGCACACACACGTACACACACCTTTGCAGAGGTGCTGTTTACAACATCCGCCTTGTGTTTCCCACTGGAGCAAACTTAGCAAAGAGGCATGGGGTTTTGATTAGAGACCCTAAATAGTCTGTCATTTCTCCACACATCATTACAGTAATATGACAGGCTTTATTACCCCTCCGCACCACACCGTGACCCCCCCACGCACCTTCCTCTCCCTAGTCCCAGGCAGGCTTCAGAGGAGTGGGGTGGGGCAGGGGCTGGGGGGTCCCTGCGGCATGGCAGCTTTAATTTCACGCTTTGTTAATGTCCCCCGTCTCCGTGCTCATCCTGCCCTGTGCCCTCTGAAAACACAGCTAGGGTCACGTCCTCCTTCCCTCCTGCCCTTTGGCTGCCTCATGTACCGTCATGTCTATAACGACATTCTCTCTCTCTCTCTCTCTCTCTCTCTCTGTCTCTCTCTCTCTCTCTCTCTCTCTCTCTCTCTCTCTCTCTCTCTCTCTCTCTCTCTCTCTCT
>JAVQIZ010030155.1:0-10325 GCA_036023535.2 Galaxias brevipinnis
GAGGGAATCCATACTTCTCAAGATAGAAATGTATCCGCATGCATGGAAGAGGAATTCAGAAGCAATATAAGAGCCTTTTACAGACGTAGTGAGCTGTGTATATATATACGCTAGTACTATTATAGTAATAATAAACTTTATGCTACTATGCTTTCAATGGAATAATATGGCAAGGACAAATTAACTCGAAAAAGTACATATTTTATTAATGATTACTCAAAAATTGTCTCATAAAAAGTATTTTGGTAAGGCAGATGTTTGACACATCTTTTCTAAAATACAAATCCTTTTTTGTTCTTTATAAACATGATTTTTAACCCTTTGCATCAACAGGGTGTGCCAATACTGAACCATTAAAGAAATCGACAGCCACAGTGCATGGTCAGAGCATCTCAGATGCAATGTACGTGTATAACATTACATAACATTACCGCCTGCTTAACATGCTGTAGTAATCCTGCTGAATGTTCATACAGTTGGCCTATGCAATGTGGCACAGAAATAAACGTGAATAAATGTACAGTACTGTCAAAGGCTTTTTCCCTTTAAAAATTATTATGCCTTTTCCATATCCTCACTGTCACAGCGAGGCATAGGATTTCCTTTTTTTATTCAGCCATTCATTAGCAAATATTCACTGCCAAGTGATTTGCACTACCTTTTAAAATTATAGTGACAATGCAATTGAACAATTATCAACAATTGATGGCCTGGCATTTACTTGTGGCATTTGTATAACCGAAATACCTGGTGCAAAACCAGTTCTTATAGATGACATATTTCAAAATGTAAAATGGTCTAGAGGTGCAAAGGTCTAGAGGTCAAAGAAAAATGGCAGTAAAACAAATTATTTAAGGGAAATTGTATGCAAGGAAAATCTCCTTGTCCACTTCACTTCATACAGAAAAAGTACGTCATTGGTATAAAGAAACAGATGTTTAAAATCCGTTCAGTTATGAACTATTATAAAACCCAGATTCATTTCAAAGCCCATACCATATGTTGTTAGCCAGTCATATCTAAACAATGTTTCACGCTGCACAAATGCAACTGGTAAAGGATGTAGTGGGGCAAAAATAAAAGTGAATGGTGGTTAGTAACTGGCTAATTATAGGAAATTATATATTTTTTAAAATATTTTTTGACAAAAAATGTATTGTTGTCCACTTGCCAAAAACACATTTCATTCTAGGAGTAACTTGGTCGAACATTTTAGCCAAATGTCAGCAATGGCTAAAACCATATATATCAGTGTCTCAGAACTCTTTTCATGCAGATAACAACGGAACTGGTGCTAAGTTAAATATAAGCAGGTGTTCTTACCAGCAAACCTTAAGGGTAAATTGCAACTCAAATATTGGATTGTAAACATTTGGCAAAACAAAGGAGCTCACCCCAAATACAGTAGAGCCTTCGGAACTTCTCTTGATAGGTTGGGCTGTCGAAGACGACCACACCACACAACTGGAAACTGTCCGCCGTAGCAACACTCCAGTTTAACTGTCCTTGCACGATACTTTTTTTCATCTAGCTTCCATTCATTAAAGGCACAAGTTGATTACTGAAAAAGATCGAGTAATTGGCTGTATCGCCAACCACAAAATAAAATATGTTTACGATCTCGGCTCGCTATCAGTGATGCATAGCTCTCTGGCGTTGTCTCTGATCTTCTCGACCGTGGCACGCGGCGCGAGATCCGTTTCGCAATTCTAGGCAGCTGATTTTATACAGCTGTTGCCTTCAGCTCAGGTGGAATCTACTGTGCATTCAAAACACAAAAATCCTTCTGAAAATGTTTTATAAAAAAGGGAATTACTAATTGGCAACAATTTCCCACGTTTGAACCGATAATGATAGATTCGTATGTTTTATTATGAACCAAACTATATCGTTGGATATCAGAGATGTGCGATGAAAACAACAAACTTGGAACACTGGTTGAGGATGCTCTGCAGTGTTACATCTGCAAACATAGCATATGTAAAGAATCTGTGAAAGTTACTTTGGTGAGCTTAATAATTTCAATTATTCATCCTTAAAAACTGTATCTATCGACTATTATTTAAGATCGCTATTTATGTTTTTGGTCTGATCTTTTGTACTATTGCCAAAACCTATTGTTTGCACCATTAGCATTTTTCTTCTTTCCAAGACAACAATTTCAGTCTGTAAACAAAGCAGATTGCTTGTCTTCTCCATTTTCAATCTATTTTAATACAATAAAGTTGCAACAAATGCTGTTACAACCTGTTATATTACACTTTCATTAACACATAAATGTTCCTGCATTAAAGATGGTTTTATTTAATTACTGTATGACTTCTTTTCTTATTTGAGCCTTTGCGCCACAACCAATACACTCCCAGGTCACTGCAGCGCTGTGGGGTGGGTCAGAGCCCAGCAATAAGCCAGACTGATAATTAGTGGTATGACACATGTTGACACATCAGACCACACTGGCTCTGATGAATCACAAGGACTGTCCAGAAATAGCCACCGCAGCCACAGGAACAAACACAGCGGGTAGGCTTGGGTTATCTGAGTTCATTGAGTCTGTCAGTTCTCTGGCGACCTGGAGCAGTATACTGTACCTCAAACCATCTGGCTATTTATGTTAACAAATATTTGCTTTAGCAGTTGATCTTTCTATCTTTTGTGCAGGTCACAATGGTGCAAGATGAAGCAACGATGAGAAAGATTGAGTTTGTTTTGCTACATTGTATTCATTCTTAGCCTTTTTAATTTTTCTTAACTGTTTTACTCTAATTACTTTATTGCTTGCCTTGTGTGACTGCTTGCCTCAAGCAAATGACTTTGAATTGCCCATGTGTATGAAATGTGCTTTACAAATATATGTTCCTTGCCTTACAGTCGCTAAAATGCAAGTACAGTATATTGGTGGTATTGCATTGTGTATAGGCAGTAGTAACATGTATGCCCACCCAATTGAATTTGAATGTGCTGAATAGACAGACTGTAAAGACCCATTCAATTTTTTAGCCCACTGTCGGTGTTGTTTGACTGGCCAAAATGGCATTTCAAATAGTCATAGCGGGCAACTGATTTGCACAGTATCTACGGTTAAATAGATTAACATGTTAAGTGTTCCTTTAGTGAGTTCATTCCATTACATTGGAGCCTTTGTTGGAATCAAACCGAAATTCAATGTCTTGTCTTGAGTTAGAATGTTTCCATTAGATCAGATTATTTCACAGCAAAGGTAATAAGCAGGAGAAAAGCATGTGAAGATCCTCACAGTTGGTTTCTTTACATACTGTACATAGGCTCTAGGTTGGCTTACTTTTAAAGTGTATTTAATTGGTCATCGTCTTTTTAAAGTAGAGAACAGAGCTCTTGGCTAACCTCCCCTTGATAAATAAAGGATTCATAAAACTATATGGATATCAAGGTCTAAAAATATTGCATGTTGGTAAATACACGCCAAAAATGCCTCATTAGCACTTGTTTTATATGAAAAAATTTTGTTAGTTTTTGTGTGTAAAATAATATGATTAAGAAACGTTAAATAGATAAACAAGTTGTATTTGATTGTAAATTAAAAAAAGGTGCAATTCTAAGCTATCCCTGACATATGTTAGATGAAAAATAAATAAATAAATAAACAAGAACCATAACACAAAACATAAATTCAGCTACCCAACTCACTCAGAGAATAAGACTGTCAACATTGTTTGCCAAAATTATTGCTGGCTCATCTTTGCTGTCAGCATGATACACACCCAACAGGCCTTGCTCCCACTGTGCCTCACCCCACTTACTGCCCCCTGCAATCTGCACGACTGCAGATGCGACTGAGCTTTTTTCAGTATCAAATCTTGATGGTGTTGATTTTACTTTTGTAGACCTACATTTTGTTTATAGACTAGAAATCTCTGTTATTACAACAATATGCTAAAATTAAGGTTGACATACAGCTAATTAGTAGACAATCCTTGCAGCTGAGTGCATGCCTTCATGAGAGAGGACATTAATCAATGAAAAAGGCTGAAGGACTGTCCAGTCACTTTTTAGATGAAAATGATCAAATTAGGTAAATATAGCTATGGTTCTTATAATGATAACTATTATAGCAGTGACATTTTAGAAAGATGACAAATAAATATAATAAATAAATAAATGGTTGAAAAGCTGCAAATATTCTATGTGCTAAATCATAAAAATAAAGGGTGCTAGCTTACACATCCACATCAAGTTTTAATAATTTACCAATTGACAAACTTGCAGGAGGTTAGTTAATCGAGCGGGAAAGGAAATCCCTTTGCCATTTATTGAAGACCTACAGCAACACATTCGACAAGCAGGCAATAGTCAGGAAAGAAGACTGATCAGTAACCTGTTGACAGGGAGGATGTGAAGAAATACCGGCTACAGAAATATGCCCCAAGTACCCTTGGCTATGGAAGTCAATAGGAGGGAATCCATACTTCTCAAGATAGAAATGTATCCGCATGCATGGAAGAGGAATTCAGAAGCAATATAAGAGCCTTTTACAGACGTAGTGAGCTGTGTGACAATGGGGAAAAAGGATGCAAAAGAACATTCCTTGTGGACACCCTGAAGAACCTGCACAAGAAATATAAAAAAATCAGTTTCCTATTATCTGTTTTGCAGATGTTTGGAATACTGGGTAATGCTTTCTGATAAGGAAACATGCTTGTGCAAATTGCATGAGAACTTGGCCTTTGTAACTCAAAAGCTTTGCACCACAAACTTGAAACATAGATGGTAGAAATCTGTTGTGACCAAACCAACAAAGAGGGCATGTACAATGACTGTGGGAACTGCAAAGAGAAGGACTTCCCATTGCTCAGAGAGCATGATGGCTCCACCTGGGTGGCATACATGCCGTGAGTCACAGAGGACACAAAAGGACAAAGGACAACATTAAAACGACCTTCAAGAAGACAGTCAAAATGAAGGTTGAGATCACACTAGATTATGTCAGCCAGCTCTTCAGTGCTTCCATGCTGTGCATGCTGGTGTAATTCAAACGTCATGCATTCAACAGCCGACAGATACTGCAGGGAACTGATGAGGAACATGGCTGAGAATTACATTTGTGAATACGCATCTTAGATCCAGGTAGCACCCTTTGGTACATTGGCAAGTATTCAAATCAGTCTAATATTACATTAACATTGAAATCATAATAATAATTTCAAATAGGAATGCATACAAAACTTGATTAAAGAAAACAAAACACAACTTTTCCTGCATCAACAAAATCCATAAAATCCATAAAGTCAGTCATGTGAAGCAACGATCAGTCCTGTCCCACAGGAAATTATGATACAAAAATCAATTATTTGAGAATAAATTCTGTATGGATGATGGATGGGGTATATTTCCACCATTATAATTTTTTTAACTCTCGCAGTTGTTTTACAACTAAGTTCCTGGCGGTTATTCTGTGCTTACCATCCACCACAGTTGACCGAAAAGTTACTTATATTTCTCATAGGAATTACCAAACCATGTTAGATAATCAGGGACATGTGATCAATAAGAAAATGCTATTTGTAAGAACTTCAACAGGAAGCCATTCTAAATTTAACATCACCTTTGTCTCTGACAGGACTTAATACTTTATGAGTGAAATACGTATACAAATGTATTTAACTAAAGCATTAAAACATGCTGAGATGGCATGATATGTGTTTATAATAGATTAACATGTCCTATATATGACTCAATGAGAATGAGATATTTTTTCCCTCAAGAATTTTAGAAATGGAAATTACCGTTTCTGGCAGAATATATTAGCATGCATTTCAAAAATACACAGGATACAATGTTATACTATTCATTTTGCCATACTCCAAAACTTCAAAAACCAATATTAAGAATGAATTTGGGTTGAGAGAAAATATGTCATCGGGGTTTTCAAGTGGGCACCCTCCATCACAGATGTTTCTTTAATTTGAGCCCACGACACCTCCAGAAGGCTTAACGGTGAGCAATGACATCTCAGAGCCATCCCCATCTATATCGGATACCAACCAATAGCCAACACCTTAGCTTGCACAGGTCTTACTTCACGCCTGACAACTTTATCTATATACGTGTCCACAGCCTGGGCAAACTCACACTTAGCCAAGTAGGTCTCGGTTAAGCGACCGAACAAAGTCTGAACTCTCTTCAGGTGCTACTCCCAGGTGTCACTGTACATCATGACATCGTCCAAATACACGGCACAACCTTCCAAACCAGCCACAACTTAAATCATGAGACATTGAAAAGTAGCTGGAGCATTTCTTAAGCCAAAACTCATCACATATTATGAATATAACCCAGTGGGTGTGATGAAATCTGGAATCTTATCAGCAATGCATTGCCACTTCTGGTGTCCCACAAGGCTCTGTTCTCAGCCCCATCCTGTTTCTGCTCTACATTCTTCCCTTTGGTCATCTCATCTGCCGACATGGCTTATCATTCCACTGCTACGCTGATGACACCCAGCTTTACCTCAAAACTACTGAAGTCCCTCTGCTGCCTGCTTACACCTAAACAACTGCCTTGAGGAAATAAAGGTGTGGATAATGCAAAACTTCCTTCAGCTCAACAGCACCAAGACGGAGGCTCTACTTGTTTGCACCCCGCACCAAGTCCGGCAATCTCGCTTGGAACAGCTTACCATTGCCAGCCAAAATATATCTCTCTCCACTTCTGTTTCCAATCTGGGAGTTAAGTTTGAGCCCTACCTTACCTTTGATGACCACGTCAAACTTCTCTGCAAGACTTCTACTATCTCAGAAACATTGCTAAACTTCGTCCAACTGTGATAGAAATCTTATCGTAGCCTTTAGATAAAGAAATCTCACAAAGGTATGATGCTTAACAATACAAACTTTAATGTGAATATAAAAATGAAAGATTGCAATACACAGAATACCACCCCAAAAGCATGCATCCAACCCTCTGAGGGTCTCCTCGTCTGAACTCACATATTTACCCTCAGGGTCTCATAGTATCACCTTCCATATTGGATACAGTTGGCGCAGAGGCAAGGCCCTACACATTTGTTAGACCCCAAACATCTGCTACCCATCACCATCAAGTTCCAACCTTATGGCCTATGACGTGGACAGGGGAAAGTGTAACCCATAAATACCTCTAACATACAATGGTTACCTACACAGATGTAATTTCTGTGACACAACCCTAACGATGCCAGATGCTGAGATGCTCATCCATGCCTTCATCTAATCAAGGCTGGACTACTGTATTACATTCTTTATCGGGATCTCTGGCAAAAGGCTCCAGAAATTATAACACATCCCGAAGAGCGCTGCCAGAATCCTGGTAAGAGTTCGGAAGTATAGTCACATCACTCCCATCCTGGCTTCCCTCTACTGGCTTCCCATCCCCTACAGGATTTAATTCAAACCCACTCTCTTGACATTTAAAGTACTCGATCCGCAAAAATTAAGCCGCACACTTAGGTCAAGTGATGCCCAGCTCCTCCACACCCTAAAGACTAAACTCTGTTCTATGGGGGACAGGGCCTTCTGCGCTACTATTCCCCGCCTCTGGAATTCTCTCCCCAACCATCTGAGGGCTCCACAGACTTTGGGCTCTTTTAAAGCTGGACTTTAAGCTACACTCTTCAAAAGAGCTTTCTGTTGACAGTATATTTGATATTGATGTGTTTTTTTTTTGTTGAGCGTTGACGCCAAGCTCTGCTCTGTACTACCCTCTCCGTAGCGCACCGCCCGAAATTGCCAGTTTGTGCTTTGCTCAAATTATTTTTACTTGACCTTGGTTGCCGCTGACCTTTCAACGCACAACCAATGAGATAGCAGCTGTCTGTAATGTAGCCAGAGAGATTCTGAAACTAGTTTGATGCCCCGTGCCCAGTTATAAAAACTACTTAACACTAAAATGACCAGCTACACTGCCATGTGCCGTCTGCAAAACTACAGATCTGACTTATTTTGTGTTATTGGTTTGGTAATTAAGTCCTGTGTCTTCTGTTTGTTTGGTTATTATGTTTTTTTGGTTTGGTAACGAAGTCCTGCGTTATGTGTTTGCCGTTGTCTGTTCGTTGTTGAATAGTCACAGACTTTTTAAGCCTACTTTTTTTTTTTTTAAAGGCCACTGTGAAGGACACAAATTATCTTTTGATGCACCTATATGGCATGCATCTTCAGATTCTTTGTCGTGTAAATGCAATGTATTATTATCTATTATTTTGAGAGTTGATACTGTACAAGCTGATACCTGTGTATAATTGATACAATGTTTGTGTGGTTCACAGCACTATCTTCCTCAAAGATAAAAGTAATTTCTCTCTCTCACACACACATGCACACACACCAACACAACACACTATCCTACTATATTATCGCCTATCTCCCACTCTGTGGCACAAGCTATTTTGGATTGTCCTGTTTGTGGAGTACATGCCTGTCCCAAGGGAGGAAGGCTGGAAGGCCATTGCTGCTGAGTTCAAGGAGATAGGGAATTCTCCCAACTATGTTGGCTCCATCAACAGGAAGCACATCGTTATCCAGGCTCCACCGTGCTCAAGGTCGCAGTACTCCAACTACAAGGGCATCGTTTCCATCATGCTCTAATGTTGGTGCCTACAGTAACGAGAGTGATGGGGTTACTCCCTGTGACTCTGCCTTTGGACAGGGACTCTTTCCCTGCATGGGGCTGAAGACCTAGGACCCATCCCCCATGTCTTTGTCAGCAACGAGGCCTTCCCTTGAGGTCCAACCTCATGAGGCCCTACCCAGGACTAACGATTTTCCTGGGCAACGTTGGTTGCTGAGTGCGCCTTTGGGATTCTGGCAGCCCAGTGGAGGATTTATCATTGGGTGCTTGGTCTCCACTCATCAAAGATGGAAGAACATCAAAGTCAGTGTCCATCAATTCATTGGGAGAAGCTAGTGGAAGGCTACCTGAAACATTTGGCCTAGGCAATGCTACCAAATACTAACTATGTGTGTAAACATCTGACCCACAAAAGTAGTGATCCTAACTGACCTAAGGTAGGGAATGTTTACTTGGATTAAATGTTAGGAATTGAGAAAAAACTGAGATTAAACGTATTTGGCTAAAATGTACGTAAAAGTTCATTGTATATACATAGGATAATATAAGGGTCAAGTAAAATAATCTGTGAAAGAGGACACAGTACCTGCCAGGAGGTCAGTGGAGAGGACACAGCACCTGACAGGTGGGCGGTGAAACCCTGCCCTTTGGACAGGAAGGGGCCATAAAGGAATGTGGGCACAAAGTGAGTCAGACATCTCTGGATAATTGACTGTTTGGTGGTCAGGCGGGGCTATGGGCTGCAGCCATGCTCCCCAGCTGGGTTAAGTCGACACTGGATGCACTCCTTGAGATCTTTTGCTTGAATGATTATCAACTGATAAATGTCTTGTGCATTGGCAATTAGTAGTCAATAGGAGTGCCTGTGCAGCTTTCCAGGCTGTACGTATTTTCCCGGCAATTCATGTTTGGTTAAAATATGAATCATTGGATAAGCAACATGGATATTCTTACTTAGCTAACCACAGGAAACTAATGTGTTACCTTTCAGTGTTGAAAAAATACATCTGCATATAGGAAAACGAAGGCCTACTATTACCATGCAATGATAGAACGCGAAACACTCGCCTTCAAACACGTTATCTCTTTGATGACCTGACCTTCACTCTGACCCTTCTCTCACAGCAGCTCAGACTTCTGCCACCACAGCTGCAAGGACAAGAAACAGCATATCCAATAAGTGACTAACACGTCTATCATATGGGTTTCCAGCAGGGATCTAGTGCTTGTTATACCAGGGTTACCAGATATCAATTATAACCAAAGCAGATTGAATTACCCTAAAGGAATAACTTGTTAAAACGGTGATCAACCAGATTTACAAACCCCAACCCTAACCCTATTTCCGATTCTGTTAGGGGTTAAGACAGACGACAAAACAACGTTGACATTGAAGCAGGTTTTGCCACCTCTCCTTCAATTCGTACCAACCCTCGTTCAAGTACCAAACTGTGAGGGTTGTGGCGGCATCTGTCCAGTAAAGGGCGCTGCAGGACCGTGGTGGTGAGGCGTTCCACTGACAGATCGCCAGGTGAGTTCAATCTGGTGATTAGTTGGTATGCTATTTATGGGTGTCGGTTTCTTTGCAGTAGTTTGGAGAGTGCTGGGGAGAGCACAAGCTTCTAGCAGGTAGCAGGTAGCAGGTAGCAGGTAGCAGGTAGCAGGTAGCAGGTAGCAGGTAGCAGGTAGCAGGTAGCAGGTAGCAGGTAGCAGGTAGCAGGTAGCAGGTAGCAGGTAGCAGGTAG
>JAVQIZ010030175.1:0-12749 GCA_036023535.2 Galaxias brevipinnis
TCCTGTCCCTGTCCCCTTAAAGACCCAGAGACAGCAGTCCTCCTGTCCCTGTCCCCTTAAAGACCCAGAGACAGCCGTCCTCCTGTCCCTGGCCCCTTAAAGACCCAGAGACAGCCGTCCTCCTGTCCCTGGCCCCTTAAAGACCCAGCTCATCAGTCCTCCTGTCACTGTCCCCTCAGAGACCTAGCTCATCAGTCCTCCTGTCCCCTTAAAGACCCAGCTCAGCAGTCCTCCTGTCCCCTTAAAGACCCAGAGACAGCAGTCCTCCTGTCCCCTTAAAGACCCAGAGACAGCAGTCACATGATGGTGTTGGCATGCGTCTACCTCTGACCCTCATAACTGAATCACTGGAGCCGTTAGAGGAGCACACTGTAAATGCTCAACATTAATTAAGAGGGCCCGCCCCACTAGTTTAGGTTTGGTTTTGAACCATCGCCCTTGTCCTGTTAACCGTCGGTCAGCAGTTTTCTTGAACAGAGGCATTTGCTGACTGGTGGTTGTGTCCTCCCTCCAGTTGGAGGAGGAGATGGTGGCATGTCTGGACTTTGTGAGGACCGTGTACCGAGTGTTTGGCTTCTCCTTCCACTGTCTGCTGTCGACGCGGCCCACACCGTGCCTGGGGGCTCCGGAGCTCTGGGACACCGCTGAGGAGGTAGCCTAAACACACACACACACACACGAGAAATACTTCCACTTCCACCGGTCCGTAATATGGAATGTGTTTTCAAGGGCAGCGCTGGTCGACACAGTGTTAGGGAGAGCCAGCTGTGTAAATGTGTGTCCAGCGGCATGCTGTCAGCGAGGCCCTATAAATCACACCTTGTGGAGAGTTCCATAGGCAACAGCATGACATGGTGTCATAAAATCCACTTAGCCAATCAGTGTCCGTGTAATGTGAGGCAGGTCTGATCCCGATAAGACGCTCCGTCAATAGGATGTCTGTATGACCTGTGTCTGTTAAGCAGCGGTCGAGCTCCAAGAATTCCTTGGGATTTAGACTTGAAGCAATTTTAGATGATTTAAATTAGATTTGGAGATACTTGAACTCTGTCCCACTCGCTACAGGAAGCCAAAGCGACTGTGGAGAATTATGAACAAGATTAATATATTTTTCCTCCGTCTTGAGCCATACGTTTTTACTACTTTTTCCATCGCCGTTTCTCTGTAACGTTCCCTCCCTGCCGTCTTTCTTTCTCTATCTTTTCGTTGCATCACTCGCTTCTCTCTGAGAGCAGCAGTTGGAGAGGAGTCTGGAGCACTTTGGGGAGCGCTGGGAGCTCAACCCAGGAGACGGAGCCTTCTACGGGCCAAAGGTCAGGACCACTGGATGGGGGCGGGGGATGGCACACAACACACCCCTATTAGTCATTAAGTCTGTCTATGTATTAGTGACTAGTCGTACTTATGTCTCTGTCAACATGTAAGTGTCCATTGCAAGGCTGAGGTAGACATTTGAAACTGATGAAGAGATAGCTAACCCAACGTGTCTTGGCAAACACAAGAAGAGCATGATTTGGGGCCTCACATAGTGACATCATCAACACTAGGACCTCACACGCAGAACCAACTCATAATCAATTTCCATCTACTCTGAGAGAGAGAGAGCTTTATTTTTATTAAGCGATGGCACGTTGCATATTCTAAGAAGGGCAGCGATCGTTCTGAGTAAATGGAAGGTCAAACCCACGCCAAGACAACTGTAGTGAATACAGGAGGAAGCAGAGGGAAGGATCAGGGTGGAGGAGGGTGTGGGTTAGACACACAAACGCAGTCTTAGACATTCCAGGATTACCTACGCTCCCAGCGGTCTCTCCTTGGATTGCTATCCTTAATTAGTCACGTCGGTTCCCGCCTTTGGCTTCTAATGAGTGGTCACCACAGCACCCTCTTGACAGTTAATAACGTCAGTGAGATGTAGGAATGGATTTATTCTCAAACTGTGTATCACGTGTCTGTCATCTCAGATCTGTTACTAACACACTGGCTGTCTTCCTCCTCTTAGATTGACATCCAGATCAAAGACGCTATTGGTCGGCAACACCAGTGCGCCACGATCCAATTGGACTTCCAGCTACCCATCCGATTTGACCTGCAGTATGTCGGGTGGGTGTGGCATTTCTATTGGTTTAACCTTGCGTGCACACTGCAGATCCACAGCACAGCCGCTCTCTGTGAGCAGATCAGAGTTAGTTAAAGGCACATGTTTCTGCTGGTGGGTTATTCAGTGTCTCTGGTAAAGCCCAAACTGTGCCTCATTGTCTCCTAACATGATGTGTGTGTGAGATCTGCTCCGTCTCCATTGGGTGAAGAGTCTTCAGCTGGGTGCATGCTCTGTTCATTTGCTGCCCCAGAGGCACAGCTCGGCTGCCTGGGAGAGTCAGGTGGCACATGGTGGTCCCCGACCGTCTCTGCTGTGTCCCTGGCCTTAGCCGTCTTTTTTATCATCCTCCCATCTCTGCCTCCTTCCCGCAGGGCGGACGGGGAGACTCACAGGCCGGTGATGGTGCACAGGGCCGTGCTGGGATCACTGGAGCGCATGATCGCCATCCTGGCGGAGAACTTTGGAGGGAAATGGTGAGAGGACTGTTTGTCAGAACAAGCCCCAGAGGAAGGAATAACAGTGTGGGGTTCTAGTCAGTGTTTTCATCCATTTTGTAACCCTCCTCCTCCTCCTGCTGCTGCTGCTCGCAGGCCCCTGTGGCTGTCTCCAGCTCAGGTCATGGTGGTCCCTGTGGGGGGCGACAGTGAGTCGTACGCTCAGCAGGTCAGTGTGTCTGTGGGGAGCCGTGTGGTGCATCGAGTGCTCTCAGCCCCCGTTCCCCCCCGACCCCTTTGTCATGGCTTATCAGAAACAAAGGAGCTCACGTAGGAGATGAATGATGAACCCGCTCTGTTTGCCTTTTAAGGTGGTGGCACGGTTTCGCGAGGATGGTTTCATTGCTGATGTGAATGAAGATCAGGGAGCTACCTTAAATAAGAAGATTCGCTCAGCCCAGCTGGACCAATACAACTACATATTGGGTAAGAAGGATAGTCTGTCGAAATATAATACTTTTCACAGTGCTTTAGTTTTTATTCTTGACATAACTTTTAACCCTGTGTTTGGCTTGTAGTAGACATGAATTTGATTCGTTTTTAATTCTGTGTGTGTGTGTGTGTGTGTCCATCCATCCAGTGGTGGGGGAGAAGGAGTGTGTGAGTGGGACGGTGAGTGTGAGGACCAGAGGGGGAAAGCAGTTAGGGAGGAGACCCATGGAGGAGGTCCTGACATCACTCATACAGCTACGAGACGCACGGAGCAACCTGGAGGAGTTCTAAAGGAAAACACACACACACACACTCAGATATAGAATTATGTAAAAGTATGTAGATATATGAATGTCTGATTGTTGACTGTTCTACATACAGATATGGCTGTCTGTTACTGTGAAGAATTGGTATGTGGATTTTTGTAATAAACTAAATTATTTGTACAAATAATTTGAATCACTTATTTGCCTACATCATATTCCCTTTGTGTTGTCGTAACATTCATATTTGTATCCATGAGTCCATCATATGGACTTGGATTTATGTGCTACAACGATCTACAGCCCTCCAGTATTTGAAGGAGTTTTCACATTTTTAGGTAACAGTTGTGATTTGTTTGCTGATAAGCCCATCGTCAGTAAAGCCCCCCTTTGACGTAAGAATGTGTCATTGGTATGAGAACAGAAAACCCAGCGTAGCCCTTTAGACTGGGGAGGGGGGTTAGGGAGGAGACGGACGGTGGAGGTTTTGACTAAAATAGGAGAGAAAGTCACGCTGGGTCAGGCTGTGTGTGTGTGTGTGCATGTATGTTTTGTGGAAACAGGGAAGTCAGGAAAAAGGTCAGGAAAGGGATTTAAAGTTTTCCATCTTTAATTGAGGGAGGGTGACGGAGCAGAGAGGATGTTAGTCACAACAGTGAGCGAGGGAGGTGTGGGGGTTCAGGATGAACAAATATGGACTAGAGTTGACAAAAGCACCGCTCCAACAAAGCCGGTTAGCGAAAGGCGGTGCTTTGTGTGCTTAGTTTGATGAGAGCCCTTTGCGGTAGAATGAGTGGGCCGGGGAGCAGAGGTGAGGTGGGTTCAGAACATGGCCTCTGCCGGGAACGAAAACCCAGAGACATGGCCGACTGAGCCTCGGCTCCTACGGGGCGCTGTGAGTCCTGTGATTAGGGACCAAGAAGCTGGCCTGGCCTGACCTGAAGTTGTTGGCATGTACGAAGCTTAGACATTTTCTTTTCAATCATAACTTTCCCATATGCACTGAAATATGTGTGAAAATGAACAAAAATATCCGAAAATGTGTTTTGTTTACCTGAAAGGAACATCAATTTTTAAAACCTCTATGTGGCCATCTTGTCTGTGAAGTGCCGGGAGATGTGGAGGTATTTGCCATTGTGTTGCTCTGGGTGTTTGCTGATCTCTTTCTCTAAAATGCTCTAATAGGGCGTTTTGGCATGGCCAGTGTTGCACAGTAGTTCCAACGTGGTGACATAGACCATTAGCTGCAGCCAACCCTCCCAGAACCTTTACTTACAGATAGCAATATCAGTCTCCCTCCTCCCCGCTCACATTCCTCCTCCTCTCTCTCTTTCTCTCTCTCTCGCTTTTTCTTCCTCCCCATATCTTTTTTTGCACACATACAAAGCAATCCTTCACTGGACAGTTGGAGTCGCACAGAGTTCATAGGAAATTATTTTTAGCCAGTGGGTTGATAGCGAGAGAGGGCGGGGGCCACCAGAACGCGACGTTTAGACGTTCAATTCAGATCAAAACAAAGGGAGCTGAGGGAGTGATAGATGGCTATCTGAAGTCATCCGACGCTCTGGACAACCTGTAGGGCAAGTCCTCGTGGGAAACCAGGGGGAATACTTCAGAACCTTCCATCTATGAAGCTCCGCTGGGAAACATTCCTTATCGAAGACTTGAAAATGGTGAGGCAGTGACATGACTGGAGATGCTCAGTCTTTCTCACAAAACAGGCGAGTGTTGTAAAGTTATCAGACTGTAAACCGTATCCATGCCTGGAAGGGCTTCTGGTTTGTCTGGAGGCAGGGTGACGGTGACCCGGGAAGGCAGGCAGGCAGTCAGGACGACCGGGGGAAGACAAACAGATAGCGAGCTGCATTGTTCTCCTGGTGACACTGAGAACCTGTCACTCTGAGTGATGGAAGGCTGCCCTCCCAAAATAGACCCTGGGAGCCTGGACTGCCCTTCCATTCCCTTCCATCTCATTATAAATACCCCCTGTCTCTCTCTGTGTGTGTGTGTGTGTGTGTGTGTGTGTGTGTCAGCCCACTGCCAAGGCGGCCAGCCAAGCCATTGAAAACAATAACAGGAGGTCTGGTGGGAGCGAGTGCCAAATAGCGACAGGGACCAAGCGGTCAGGAACCTCCAGCAGCCCACTCCCAACACACACACACACACACACACACACACACACACACACACACCCATAAGCACACACAGACGTAAACACACACATATACACACAGCCTCTCTGAAGCTCCAGGAAGGTCTGAGCGTCTGCGCAGGCTGTGTGTATGTGGGCAGATTGTATGTGTACTTTGTAAGTAACGCTTGATTTGCCGCCAGTAAATTGGCACAGGAAAGGCTACTTGGTCATTAAATGTTTTTTGTAAAGTCAGCAGGTGTGTTGGGTGTAAATGTTGTCTTTGCAGTTCCGTGCAGACGCCCCCACACAAACACAGACAGTTGCATGCAGCCGGGCGGTGATTTATCCAGTACATTTTCCATCCAGTGCCAACTTTCAAACAAACGAAATGAGTTCCTTACTGAAAAAATGGGACTGTAACCCTGAGCGTTCTAGCTTTCCTGGAGAATAGCCCAGAAGCCCACCCTCACTGTGATTCTCTCTCTCTCTCTCTCTATCTCTCTCTCTCTCTCCCTCACTCTAATTTGCCTGCCCCTTTTTAATTTTCAAACTCCCCCTCTTCTTGGTTCCAATAACTCCGTCCAAGCTCTCTCGGCTCTCTCCTCAGTTCTGGGTTTGTGTGGAGGGAGTTTGGGAGTTTCTCCGTGCTCCTTATTTGATCTGGCGTTCTGGCCGCCGCCTCTCCCAGTCAGCCGGCCGCCTCTCTAATCCCCCTGTGTGTAGTTTACACCGTGGGTGAGCTCTGCCTGCACCAGTCCCCCGGTGAACAGAAGAGACGCACACCCTCACACACTCTGGAGTGGTGGTGTGCCAGGACCGAGGAGACGCACAGATGCCGTGCGCACACACACACACACACACACACACACGGCTCCTCTCCTCGCACACACACGGCTCCTCTCCTCACAGTGCCATACAGTTTGAGGCTGGCTTCAGATTCCCTCTCAGCTATGTCTGCTATGTTCAACACACAGCTGGCCTGGATCCGGGTCCTTTAATCAGGGAGATGGAAAGTAAGGGAGGGAGGGAGAGAAGGAGAGAGAGATGTGATTTCTCAAAGCTCTGTGTCTGGGCCTGAGAGACGCTCGCTCTCTCCAGTCAACATATGCAGCAGACCAAGTGTTTATTATTCTGCCCAACCTGTTCAAACCGTCTCCCCGGGATATTGGGGGGGGGTTGGGTTCAGGGTGAGGTTAAAGGTCGTGTTGACTCTTCAAGAGCAGTTTTAGAAGGCCGAGGATGAACGCATCTGTAAAAACCCAACTGTAAATGTGATGGTTTTATGAGGGCCAGCCAGAGAGAAACGGGGATTCGAGCAGCATCGGTTTTGAATTTTCCTGCGGCCGTTGGTGCCAACCCTTGTGGACGGAGCTCGTTGCCTGACATCCGATATTTGTTCACATCACAGGACGCTGGAGAAGCTAGAGGAGATTTATGAAGAGAACAGCCCCAGAACCTCCATGCAGCAGAGCCCCGTGAACACGCAGCGGACACGCATGTTCACCCCGGACATGCTGTAAACACAGTAGCTGAGCACTCGCTTGCACCTGCACCCTCTCCTCTACGTGTCATGTGTGTGGGTGTGTGTGTGTGTGTGTGTGTGTGTGTGTGTGTGTGTGTGTGCTGTCCTCACTAGGTCTCTGTACCATCCTCTCCACCTAGGCTCATTCTGTCAGTCAGTGCGGCA
Source organism: Galaxias brevipinnis (assembly GCA_036023535.2). Lineage (NCBI taxonomy): Eukaryota > Metazoa > Chordata > Actinopteri > Galaxiiformes > Galaxiidae > Galaxias > Galaxias brevipinnis. The sequence goes on from JAVQIZ010030175.1 coordinate 7,112, forward strand.
GGGTACCTGTTGTTTGCCTCGGGGAGTAACACGAGGAGGATCCGACCTCAAACTCTGACCTCAGCTTTCTCTCAGAATTCCTGCTTCGGGAGTGTAACCCGAGCCACGTTCTTTGAGGGAGCTTTGGCTTCATCCAAAGACAGAGAAACAGAGGGGGGGGGGGGGGGGTGATTCAGTTCTACCACTGCAGTGGTGTGACGTTTTAAGGACCAAAGTGTTGAAGTCGTTTTTGTGTGGAGATTAACGCGACAGGGAATTCACTATTTCAAAATAAATTTCACAGAACTGTGAATTATTTCTATGAAAAACCCTTCTGAGTGTGTCTGTGATAGAGTTTACAGAAGGAGCTGCATAACACAGCGGACTGTCCGAGAGTTGAACCAGCTGTGTGTGTGTGTGTGTGTGTGTGTGTGTGTGTGTGTGTGTGTGTGTGTGTGTGTGTTAACAGAGTGCAGGTGGAGCGATACCGTTTCTGTGCCCGGCACTTCTTGTAACAGGACCCTCTTCCCGCTGCGCACCATTAACAATAGTCTCAACCAAACATATGTTTACACAGAGAACAGCAAATTGGTGCTAATCCTCAACACCTCATCCCCATGCCATTTCCCTGATCCTCTCCTCAGTTTGCCCCTGTGTGCCAGGCCATGGAGCCCCATACTGTGTGCCAGGCCATGGAACCCCATACTGTGTGCCAGGCCATGGAACCCCATACTGTGTGCCAGGCCATGGAACCCCATACTGTGTGCCAGGCCATGGAACCCCATACTGTGAGCCAATGTCATGGAGCCCCATACTGTGTGCCAGGGCCATGCTGTACATGGCCTTACACACAGACCTAACCAATGCTGTTTATTGCCGTTATGTTTACATTAGCGGCATGGTGCCGTGGCTTTGCTGAAAGCACAGCAATGAATCGCTCTTTGTGAGATTAATTGGAACGTTTGAGGAGCTTTGTTTGCAAATTAGGGTCATCTCTTACCCTCAGCCTGACCCCCGTCTGACCTCTCAGTGGAACACCCCACCAGTCAGTAGACGTCCCCCTCCCTCCTCCTGTGGTTTTAAGTCACTGCCGTCCGTTCTGCTAACCCTGCCCTGCCCGCCTAGCTGGTCTCTGCAGCTCCGGTCTTTGACTGGGCCGGGCTCTAGACTCTACACTTGAGAATGTCCGTCTTCAGCATCCAGGCTCAGACGGCTCTGCCTTTTTATTTCATTTCCCTGGGTTGACAGCGCACACTCCCTGCTTTGATCCGGGCCCGCTGTCAGATCACTGGAATGGAGCAAATATTGACTCCATCTGAGCCAGACAAATCCCTCCTCCTTCCCTTCCTCTCTCCCCCCTTCTGCTTTGCGTGGCACACTCTCTTTCTTTCTCTTTCTCTCTCTCTTCCTCTCCTTCATTCCTTTCGTTGGTTCCACTGTCTCCCTTCACAACCCCTTATGTCCCTCTCTCCCACCCTCCCTCTGTCTCTGTCTCTCCCTCCCTCGCTGCGTGTCTGTCAGGCAGGGTATTGGCCCAGTGCTCTCCGAGGCTTTGTGTTAAACCCTCAATGAGATATTTTACTCCCCCCCCTCAAAGTGATGAATGGTCTCCAGTGGAGGATAAGTTGGGAGGCCTTTGGCGATTTCAGCACAAGCTTCCTCGTTGAATCTACGGTCGGCCGTGGCCCCTTTGGTCAGTTGAGATCAGGCCACTCCGTCTGCCCGCTGAACCTGAGAGAGGCCTAGGGTTGTTAGCCGTAAGCCCCTGAGTTGAGTCCCTCCAGGCTGCTGGAATGGAAGGGCCTGGGGGAGGCCTCATTAACTTCTGACACTCCGGCACCAAAGGGGGTCTGGGGTCTCAGTTTAGCCCGCCAAAGTGCTCGAGGCCTGGGCAGGAGTGTGTGTGTGCATGTTGGGGGTGTTGTGAGTATATCGCTGTGCTGTCGCTCCGTAGACAGGGGCCTGCCCTGTTGGGAGGTTGCTATTACTCACATCAGCCATGCACAACAAACAACAAACGCAAACGCAAACACTTCTTATCCACACGTTTTCTCTTTCTCACTCTCTGTATCTACTCCCCCTCCTCTCTCTCTCTTTCCCTCTCTCTTCCTCTCTCCCCCTCTCTCTGTAATGTGTAGGGCGGTGACTGGTGGATCTATGCACGTTGGCTGCTAATCAGGGCTGTGTGGTTGGCGGTGCGTGTCCGAAAGCCCCATGCTCTGCTTGCTGTTCCTCAGAGAGAGAGGGAGGCAGGGAGGGAGGGAGAGAGGGAGAGAGAGAGAGAGAGGGAGGGAGAGAGAGAGAGAGAGAGAGAGAGAGAGAGAGAGAGAGAGGGAGAGAGAGAGAGAGAGAGAGAGTGAGAGACGGGAAACTAGCTGGTCACGGACCACTGGTGGTCATGGTGATGACTTCTGGCTAATTGCTCATACTTATGGACATGCTGTGTAGAAGAAGAGAGATACTGTAGCTTTGGAACTAATCACAGACTTTGGCGCGCACACACATACACACAGACACAGACACACACACAAGCACACACACACACACACACACACACACACACACGCACACACACACACAGACACACACAGAGCTAAGCTAACCCTCATCATTCTCAGTAATACGTTATCTATTTATTTGGACGGATTGAATGGCGAGTCGTCTACTTTGCCCTGTGATTACATCCTAAATCGTGAGCTTTAGCGCGCTCTTTGAAGTAGCTAATCTCTGACAACATCTCCTGTGTTCGTGTTGTGGGGGCGCTTGTCCAAGAAAAGCACACTGCCCCTCGGGGAACTCCAGTACATGTGTGTTGGTATGTGCTGTGATCACCATCACCACGTAGCTGCCCTCCTTCGCCTCCCTCTCTCCCTCTCTCCCTCTCTCTCTCTCTCTTTCTCTTTCTCTTTATTCCCTCCACCTCCTTCCTGCTGCTATTTTTCTACCCCTCCTCCAGTTCTCCAGACAGTCTCTTCCTTTTTCGTTGGGGTATTGACCTCTATTGATTTAGCCCCTGATTGATTTATGCTGCTTTTTTTCTCTTTTCCTTTCCTTTTTATTCCCCCGTTTCTGTTCCCCTCTACTGCTCTCCTGCCCTCCTCCCATTTCCTTTCTTCCTTCGCTCTTGCCTTCTGGGGTGCTGGTTCACGGCCCAATGTCCCCAACTTTCACTCCACCCAAAAAGCCTTATCAGCTGTGGGAAAAGCAAACAAACACTGTCCTAACTCACTGGCATTTCTCACGTTGGCTTCAAAGTATAGAACCTATGACGTTCTCTTTCTCTCTCTCTCTCTCTCTTCCTCTCTCTCTTCCTTTCGCAATGCGACACTTTAAGATATGGTTAAACGTTTTGGGTGTCCTTAGTTGCAGGCCCGATTGCATGAATAGTGTGATCGCGGGAGTGTGCCAGTCTTACAATTTTTTTTTACTAAATTAATATTATTGTTAAGTGCGAAACAATAACAGTTGTCAAGAAAGTCAGAGGTTGTGGTGTTATATATTTCAGAATTGTGACATATGATCAATCTTGAAGAGAAAATAATCCTTTTAGACATCAATAATAATAGTAATTTGGCTTTTTCGTGAAATTGTTTCTTGTGTTTCTCAATAACTTTGATGGATTCCCATGATGCTTTGTTGTACAACTGTTATACCAGTATTCACTTTTTGCCGTTGACTACAAAACAACTCATGTGTTGGGGAGTTTTGCATGTCCACATTGTTAGGCGGAGGCAGCCCATTGCTGCCAACTGCAGCCGCCAACAATAAGCAGATCGTTTTAAATGATCAGAACAACTTTGGTACAATAGACCATTATTGTGTAGGATTGTGTAACTGGGAAAGCGATTCTGAGTTATTATAGCTTAGTCATTGGAGCCTATAGTCTGTGTCAGTGTGTTTCTGCGTGAGTGTGTGCAAGACAGAGTGAACGAGAGAGAGATAGAAGACAGTTAAAAGATAGTGTCAGAGTTAGTCTGAGTGAGAGTTGTGTGACCCATGTCCATTTTGTATCCCTGTCTATTCCCTCCTGGCCCCCTGGCTGCTAAACGTCACACCAGTTTATAAAAAGACCAAAAAAAGTTATCGGGTGAGCTACTGAAAAAAAAAACGGAACCCTTCCTTCTCTCCACCTCTCTCCAAAATCACGGGGAGTGAGTGTGACAGAATCAAGGGGACCGACAGAGAGACCACATGAAGGAAACAGTTCGCAGTACTTCATCACGTTGGTTTAGAGAGTGCGTCGAAGGAACAACCTATTTAAAACCAGGACGGTAAACAACCCAAACTTCGGTGATCCGAGGTTCGATAACGGAATAAGAGCAATTCAAAGTGACTCCAACGGGAGCATGCGGTTCGAGTTGCTATTCAGGTAAAGCAAGAATGACCACAATCTGTAGCCTCTGTATCTCTCTTTTTGAAGCTTTTAACATACATCTGAATAAAGTTCACCATATGCATATGACACACAGAGTTTGATGAAAGTATATATAGGGTGAAGTTTTGATTTTGCGGTTATTGGAGATTACGCGCGTAGCATGTTTGTTGCGCACAGAGCGCGATGTGGAATAGGAATTCACCCCGGGGGCTGAGTTGAGATATTCAGTCCTTTCTCTGGGGCTGGATTTTGTAACGTTCCCTTGATCCCAGTGTATCTCTTCACACTGCGTGTCTTATTCTACAATGTGCCAGTGTAGCGGCCAGACAAACGTGAACACGGGTAGGGGGTCGTTACTTCGGCCTGAGCGGCTCTGTTGTGTCGGACTGTTCGGGACCTTTGTCCGGGTTTTGGGGATAATTGTTTTGTCTGGTGTAGCGACGGTTCCAGAGACCGCGGCGGTGCACCACACTGGGAAGAGGGGTCCAATTATGTGGCCTGTGGATTTGAGATTGTGGTGATGGCTTTTGGACCACTGTTCAGCACAGGCCGACAGTGTTTAGTAGCCCAGTGAAAGTTTCATTTCCTTCAACCTGTTGAAGCCGAGGCACCATCAAGGAGCCCATCAAGCCGTTAATTAAAGTAGACATTCAACACCCTTCCCAAGCCAAGAAATATTCCCCCTTCAAGATTATGCCTTGATCTACTCAACTAGAGGGTACATGGTGTCTTTGGGTGGTTTGAGTGGAGGCGTTTGGAAGTGCAGTAGAGTGTGTTAACCCACATCCTGGGGGTGTGGATAGCCCCAGAGAGAGGCATGCGGAGGGGAAACACTCTCGATGCTCGAGCCCATTAGTTGGTCAACACCTCGTGGGCTGGCCCAGATTGATTGAGATGTTTGCTGCTGAAACTTGAAGGGAAAAATAAACTGTCAGCCCCTGCCTGGCCCATGCACTGGGCCTGTGGGAAAGAAAGACTCATAGTGCCCTATAGCCAGTTAGGTCACTGGAACATTTGAAAGTGTTTTCTGAAAACATTGAGTCAATGTAAGTTGTGTTCTATACACTGTCACAGATTGTATATTGATGTCCCAGAGGATGTAAAGAGGATGAACGTCAATAGTGATTTGTAAGATTAGGATGGATTATTCACTTGAACCACTTGTAAAGGTTATCAGTTTGTTTACTCACTGATCTGCCACTGTTCTTTCTTTCATCCCTCTCTTTGTGTCTACTGCATCCCCTCCCCTCTATCTCTCTCTGTCCCCCCCCCCCCCCCCTCTCT
>JAVQIZ010030189.1:0-22688 GCA_036023535.2 Galaxias brevipinnis
CCACACACACACACACACACACACGATAACACACACACACACACACACACACACATACACACACACACACACACGATAACACACACACACACACACACACACACATACACACACACACACACATACACACACACACACACGATAACACACACTTAACACGCAAGCACATGCATACACTTCCAAAAGCCAAGCAACGGAGACCATATCTACATGCACTGTACAAGGCCGGTAACTGTTGTACCAGGATACCACAGCACTAAATAAATCTAAGAGCTTTGTATCTGACAAAAAAATGTATATTACCTTTCATAAATTGTATTTTGTTTTCTTTCTTATCTTTGTGTCCTAAATAACAATACTCTCGTTATTATTAAACAAGAGGTGTCCCTCTTCTTTTGCATTTTTCCTTTATATTGAATTGTTACCTCCAAAAAACAACATTTCACTTGAGCTCTTGATTGGCCTCACAGACCGTGGTCAAGGTTACACCAAGGCTATTTGGCCAAAGCAGGACTCGACCATCTCCAATTCTTATAGTAGATGGTTGTGCACCCTCTAGTGGTACCCTTAAAAACCGTAGACCTTTAGGGTTGAATTAATAATAACCAAAAAGGTCACTTTATAATCTGATTACAGAGATGAAATAACATTTATTACAATCTGAGTCTAGTAATTTATTTAGAAAAAGATCATATACTTGATACAAAATAAATATAACTTAATATAATATAATTTAGAGTATAAATAAATCAAGCCCTAAAATAATTTTACCTAGGTTTGGGCCTGATGAAACAAACCAAAAACAGCTTTTTACAAACTCATGTGGGGCAGGTTTGATACCAAATTAATTTTGTCACTGAAAAACATAGCAAATTGGGTTAGGCACCTTTGGTGGAACCATGCTGGCGATTCCAGGGAAGCTGTGGAAGTCAAAAGTCATTCCCAGTTTACCTCACCAACACACCACTGGTTCCTCTGTACCATGAGGGGGCCTTTAAAACGATATGCCTTCTGGGGTTCTCTTTTATGGGCTGGAGTTGCACCACTGACTACTGCATACAGTATTTCCCATGAAATCACTTGCACCCCCCTTTTTGCCCCTAACAACACCGCCCCGCCTCCCTGAATTACCCACCAGAAAAAGGTCACATTTTTGAGAAGTGACTTCTATCTATGTTCCATGCTGGTTCGTCACTTTTAATTTCCAAAACCTCCCTTGTCAAAGACCCATCAGCCGGCAAAATGGTGAGCGTTGCGCCGCACCAGTGACTTTCCATGCTTGTGCCTAGAGTCAGCGATAGAATCAGAGGTGAAGAGCTCCCTCTAATACTGCATTATTTTATTTACACAGCCTTTAAACATTGGATGGTCCATACGTGTTTCTGCAGTGTACAATATTAATGAGAGTGCTGACACAATACAGCAAAAATGTGCTGATATTGCAACAAATCAACAAATGTAACTATTATTATTTAAGTGATTGAGTGTGTGTTTTTGCATGTAAAATATGGATTTAGAGTAGATAATTTCCTTCTTGTACGTACGTGCGTGTGTATATTTTTAATAGTTTATTTATTTAATGAATGTGTCCAAGGCTTTGCATTGTATCAATACATCATTAAACCACAAGTTGAAACTACATGAGAGAATACCTTTATGTGAAAGTAAAGAAGGAGGAATCACAGCTGAAAATCCAGTTTAAGCGATTCTTAACCCTCCTGTTAGGTCAAGTTGTTTTCCCTTTAGCCAAAGGAAACCCTGCAAGAGATCAAAACAAAACTCCTTTTTTCCCAAAAGACTAGTGAGACATTTAAAAATGTTTAACTCTGTGGTCAATTAATGAAGCATGAAATTCACAGACGAATGCTATTAGGGCTCCTAGCTTCCACTGTCCACACACTGTAATTCTGGTATGGTGGCCTAAGTGAGTCAACCCGCTTAACAACATGTGACTGGTGACAATGAGTGACCTTTTGCTAGATCGGGATCCATCCGTTTCAATTACCCCACGTAGGAGAGCTTCAGAACGAGAGCCAGCTGAGAGCCCATCCAGACAGCAGTTCTCTACTGTAGCTACTGAAATTGCTGCCATCACATGCTTTTGTTGCTAACAAAAGGACAAAGGCTATTTTAAAACACATTGGCCCGGTTTCCCGAACAGGGATTAACCCAAGTCCTAGACTAAAAAACATTTTCAATGGAGAATCTCCATTGACAGTGAGATTTAGTCTACTAGGCTTAATCCCTGTATGGGAAACCGGGCCATTGAATTTATAAATTCATTCCATTTACCACCTAATTTCTAAAATACTATATGATCAGCCAAATGTTAACGTCTTAGTAAAAACTGTTACACACACATACACATAACTGATGCACACACACACACACACACACACACACACACACACACACACACACACACACAAAAAACACTATGGCCTGGTTTCCCATACGGGGATTAAGCCAAGTCCTAGACTAAAAAAATAATTCAATGGAGAATCTCCATTGACAGCGAGATTTACTCAAGAACTAGACTTAATCCCTGTACTTGAAACAAGGCCTACTAGTAAAATACTGTGCTGTGATGTTCATTTTTACCACCAGATGTAGACATTTCGGTTGGTATTGTCTGTTCCCTATGTAATCGCACATGCATGTAAAAATGGAAGGCTGACTATGTCCTGAGGACATGCATGTAGTGAGAATGCTGGTGCATTTGGTGACCAGTGTGCTATTGAATCCTCATCCAGCATTAACCTTATATTTCTATCTGTTCTGCTCTTTTATTCAGCTATAGCTTAGTTTTGGCAGTTAACTAAGAGATAACTGTTTTTCTACGCAGTGTGCTAGTGGGTAATACTTCACAGGACCTTGACATTTACTCCACCACAAAAGTAGTAGTTCTGCTTTTTCTCCATCTCCTGTAATCTCATCTCATGGTGCTTCTCGCCTCCGGTTCATATTGCAATGAGACACAAAAACAGGATATTCAAAACCTTAGATAATATCTTTTGGTTATTTAACCTTTTCTTTTCAGATATATGCAGGTGAATCTTATTTGATCTCTGCTATGAGCGTTACCTTTCAGTTTTTACCCATTTTAACTTGTGTGGGTAACAGTTCTAACAAACAAACTAAATAGGATTCACTAAATTATCCTAATTACGCATGTCAACAGCAGAATCCTACTCAAAGATTGCAGATGTTTTGTTTCTGTGTATGTGTGTGTGTGCGTGCGTGTGTGTATGTTTGTGTTGGAGCATGTGGATGTGCTTGTGTGTGTCGAACCAGTTTAATCAGGAAGCTTGGGGTCACTGACACATTGACTATTCTATACATAGACAGGTGTAAACGCAACCAACGGTACAGTGGCTTCTTAAACAAGGGAAATACGTTTGTTTTCAGGTAAACACAAATGAACAGGATATGGCGTTAGAAATGTAACTACCTAAACGTTTGATCAGACTGATTATTTAAATCCAAGGTCAAACACTAAGGTAGAATAACCTGATAAATGAATCCCAAACCTCCCTGGTGTCAACACCTATTTCTCATTTTGGTTTTACTGAGAATCCGGAGAATACCGCAAGATCACGTCGAGACAAAAGGACAGAGGTGACGACTCTACATGGGGGTTGGATGTAAGACAAACCCTTTTTTTTAAAGTGTTCACCAAAAGATCCCAGGCTCTGTATTTCCAGTGCCAGCACTCAGCACTCATAGCAGACACAGCCCTCAACAGCAGGTGAAGCGAACAGGTCTGTGGTCTCAGACGACACGCCTTAATAACAACTCGAACCTCTTTATTTGAACCAAACGCTATCTTACACATCATTCCTGTCTCCACCACAGCAACAATGGCAGACAACGGGACCGTGGAGCGGGACGCCACCGCCAACCAGAGCAGCTGCGACGTGCTGGTCCACCAGAGCGCAGCCGTGCTCCTCTTCCCCATCTTCTACTCCCTGGTCTTCCTCATCAGCATCTGTGGCAACAGCCTGGTGCTCTACGTCACCTACCAGAAGAAGCGGAAGTTCAACTCCACCTCCATCTACCTGGTCAACCTGGCCGTGTCCGACGCCCTGTTCACGCTGGCGCTGCCGGGCCGGATCGCCTACTACATCCGGCAGTACGACTGGCCCTTTGGGGACCTGCTCTGCAGGGTGTCGACCGTACTCTTCTTTACCAACACCTACGCAGGTGACCTGGCTCTGCAGGCCTTTGGTATTATCATGGCAATTTAAAAAAAAAGAAGTTTGGGTGAAGGTTTTTCTGAGGTACCCAGATTCTGCTTTTACAATGTTTTTTATTTTGATGTTTACGGTTGCCTGGTCTGTGAGTGTGCGTGGCCTTTCAAATCGACCATAATTTAAACTACGTCATCCTTTCCCCAGGCATATCCTTTATGACCTGCCTCAGCCTGGACCGCTACCTGGCCATGGTGCACCCCCACCGGCTGCAGGGCCTGAGGGGGGCCAGGGTGGTGCGGAGGGTGTGCTGCCTGGTCTGGCTCTTGGTGTCCCTGGAGACGGCCCCTCTGCTGTTCCGCAGCATGCTGCGCCCGCACCAGGGGCGGCTCACCTGCATGGAGTACCTCTCCTTGGACGGCTCCCCCTCCACCCCGTACCTGCTGCTCTTGGCCTGCGTCATCTCCTTCTGCTGTCCCTTAGGGGTCATCCTGGCGTGCTACACCAGGATCAACCTGAAGCTGCGCGCCACCGCACGGCGGAACCCTGTGGCCAGCCGCTCGGGGAGGAACCACCGGGCCAACACCATCATCCTCCTCATCCTCCTCACCTTCGTGGTGTGCTTCTGCCCTTACCACCTGAACATCATGCGCTTCATGGTGGGAAAGATGTTCCAGCAGACAAGCTGTGAGGAGCTCAGAGCCTTCAAGGTCTCCTTGCAGGTAGGACCTGCTCCGGTTGACTGGAACAGTCCGCTATTGGACCGTCTCAATACTGTGATGTGTTGCAGGTCGGAGTATGGTAGAGGGATTTCCAAAGTCCCTCAGCATGAGACATTGCGGTCCGATTTTAACTGAGCTCTGACTTTCTGCTTCTTTCATTTTCTCTTTGAAGGTGACTGTTTCACTGATGAACCTCAACTGCTGTCTGGATCCAGTCATCTACTTCTTTGCCATCAAGACCTACAAGAAGAGGGTGCTGAGTCTTTTTAAGAGCTTAATTTCTGCCTCATCTCCCACCTCCAAGGCAACCACAGAGAATAGCAGCAGCAACACCTGAGACCAAGCAGATGGTCCCACGTCAACCCAAGAATCAAATTGAAGGACAATTAGTGTAACAATTCACAATACGGTCATGGACGAATTGGTTTTGATGTGTAAATATGTTCTTGTGGGATGGTGTTATGAACTGTTTCTGGGAATTTGTTGAAAAGATATACAGACTATGAGCCCTGGAAGCTACAAAAAAAAGTTGATAGCGGTGCTTGGCATGGAATTAAGAACTCATACGTTATTTATTTATTTTACTGAACACAGGCTGATAGGTGGGCATAATTTCCACAATGTCATCATTATAGAAAGTAGAGAGGTTTGTTGTCATGAAATGTTTTATTTTGGATCTTGTCTTTTCATTCAGCATTTAGGTTATATCTATAAATATAGATCTGACTACAAAGGACCTTTGCTAATGATGTTGGTGCTTGTTTCTGTCTGGTGTTGTATCTTACTCAACAGTGTACTCTGTTTAGAGATGGAATCCTGTTTCAGGATGTAAAATTGTTTATAGAATATACAATCACCATAGCTGTTTGTTCAAATTGATGTCAGCTGATGACATAACTATCTACACATGCTAATATAGTACTATAGTTTGTCCCTATATCTAATAAAATACTTGACTTGTCTCGTTGCATGCATTTAATTATTTCAAAAACAAAAATGACTCCAATACCCAGGATATCAAACAGTAATTGATTGAGCTGGCAAACACATTTGTCAATCATTCTTAACCCAAGAAAATACCCCTGATTTATATGCTTTGTTTAGCACAAAAAGGTTTCAACAATAATGAACTACTGTATGCCCACAATCCTCATAGGGGTACATGACTAATTTCAATTAAGTGATGCCTTGGTGGAGATATTTCATATGGGCAACTCAGAATAAACCTTTCTCTGAGGAGAATCTGCAGATATCTTCTCCCTACAGATGGTTGTTCATTGAGTGTTTGAATCTGTCCTTGGGCAGGAAAATAAGATCAGAGCAGTAGAACCTGGACTTCAACCTGAAATGCATTAACATGTAAGCACAACAAACATATCCATATGCTGTCCTGACTCAACTCCTTTTGCATTTATAAGAGGCAGTACTATTTACAGTTAAATTAGGGAACTTTTTTCAAAAGGCATGTCTACGCGTTACAATACAGTTTAACCTTTACAGTCCCAAATGATACACAGACCCAAACATGAAAATGAGAAAAGCAACCAAAAAAACACACCCGACACATGAAGACATGAGGAGGAAAGGGGCATATTGAGAAACGTGTGCTCCGACTGTTGAAGCTCAGCCATCTGTAGGGAGCGTGGGGGTGAGCAGAGAAACATTGCTCACCACTTCCTTACCCCACTGTGTCTCTGCCTCCCACTCCTTCCATGCTCGTTCCTTCCCTGTTGCACACCTTGCGGTGGTGCAGCTACAATATGTTAACCGCACCGGGTGCAGGTGGTCTCTTTATAGTGCACTGTGTGTCATTCAACAAGGTCTAGTGTGACGTCGCTAAATTTAGAAGCACATTTTACACTGGTTGAGGGGAAAAGAATGCAAACTACTTTTCAGAGAAACGTAGGTGGTGGTGTTTGTGTGCGGGGAATAGGAGAACACATCTCAAGTGATGTTATTGAGGAAGAATAATGCAGTCAAATGTGCACAGGGTGAAACATCATCTAGTTGATCATCAGTAAAACCCACTGCTTGTCTGAGTGGCACACTGTTAAAATGCTTCAGTAAAAAAAAAACACTGTCTGAGGTCATCTTGATCAGTTGACTGTGATAACATGGTTCTCTCACAGAAAGAGGGAAGGGAGTTTCCGTGGCCATACTGATTGACTAAGTACATAGTCAAAAGGCTTTGTGTGTCTAACATTTAATCATATTTTTCTTTTCTCAATTCTGTGTGGCATGCAGTAGTTAAAACGGCTTTCATTTGTTCAAGCTTGCTGCTGTAACTTGTACAATTACTGAACTTATTGGCAGGGAAAGAGACATTGATCAAAGTTGGCAGACAGGGGAACACATTTTACCAGATAAATACTTCAACATTACACAGACTGACATGCTCTTACAGTGGTGTGTGTGTGTGTGTGTGTGTGTGTGTGTGTGTGTGTGTGTGTGTGTGTGCAGCAGTCACAAACTTAATCTTAGGTATAGCTGAAAGCTTCACTCAATAAAATTATTTATTATCATGCGCTTTATTAACATGGTAATGTGTGGCATGTCTCAGGTCTGTGCACTGCAATATTTATGTATGACTAATTCTAAAGTAAACGACAAAGAGTTACCATAGTGACCTTTAGGAATTGCACATTAATAAGATTGAAATTGTTCCTACTCCTACAGCATATCTATAATGCAAATGCTTTGCTTTCTGTAGTCTCCTCCCTTAATATGTTTGGTACAGCAAACTTAAAGTATGTGGTGAACTTCGACAGTATCCATTCTTTATTTCTTACTGCAGAATTTTCTGCATATCTTGCCAAAAAGGATGTCTAATATTGCTATTACACTCATTAAAAAGAGGCAATCAGCAATCATAACACACAATATAGCAAAGACTTAAGGAATGCACATCTATTGTGTAGCTGTGCTATAAAAAAAAAAATAGAGCGCGTTGCCGAATTAACAATGCTTCAACTCACACCAGGAATTCAGTCAACAGTTGACTCGTGGCTCCTGGTCTGTATGTTTCACTGCACTGCAATGGCAGTACCATTTGAACAAGTATGGGAAGTCGAGCGCAACCCATACTACTTAATGCAACACTGCCATCCTGTGTCTCATTGTGGTCACAGCAGAACCCGGCTCAGACGTTCTCCACAGTGGTCCTCCCTCCCTTCTATTCCCTCCCTCGATGCGTACGGCACAGGTTTGACAAAGGCGCAGTACTGTACTCTTCTCACAAGAGAGCGCTATTGGGACCCACATGTCTGTCTGAACAGTAGTGCACATGTCTTCCACCATATGGTGAAAAGCGGATGTTTGCAATAACATAACCTTTATCAATATGAGAAACAAACTCTATTGTGACACTGTTATAATACACTGTCCACCTTAACACTGACTGATATGTCATTTTGTGAATTCGTACCCAACAGTTAAAGGTTTTGCATGCAAGTTGCCCAACTTTCTGGTTTTGAAGAAGTGTGAAAAGCCACAAAGAGAAGTTTCCTGTACAACTGTTTGAGAATGTTGTCTCTGGGAAATAAAGCATGGGCAAACAGTCACATCCCCGACACAGGAGTTTTCTTTTCCAATTATCTGTACTGACCCTACGAATCCAACAATCCCATGCTGTAAGAAACAGCAAAGAGACTGCCATAGTACTGAGTCAATAGTTCATAGGTAGATTTTAACTATTTTAGTTGAGTATCAGTGATGCTGCCACCACACAAATTATTTTCCAGAAAACAGTGTAATCAATCAATAACATAATTGAAAAAAGTAAAGCAGAATCTTTGCCCGACTGGGTTTTGCACCGACGGATGGGAGGGTGAAAACAATGGCCTCCCATTTATAAAGGTCATGAAACTGAGCAAACTTTCAAGCAGCATAACATGCAATACTTTGGATTTGTGATTGCACCCAGCTGCAATAATGATTTGACAAATAATGTTCAAAAGGATATCCTCCCCAACTTCTCTCCTCCTTGACTTCCTATCACATGCAGTATGTGCAGATCACTTATCACGGTTAGCAGTGATATGGCTGTCATCAATCAGCCATCAGGAAGAACCATTCAGTTTCCTCTCAGATAATGGAGCTGTCCCATTGGGCAAGCATGTGCTCTATGTGTTCGGAACCATTTTGGTGACATCTATTGTTCATGTAGAAAGATACTGACAACAGCCTCGCAACACATTCACTACTGAGTCTGCACTGGGGACACTGTCTAGCCTTCTGTTAGTCAAGGGGCCCACTGCGTCCTAAGAATAGTGTCGGCCAGGCCGGCTTCCTGCGGTGCCCCGTGCCTCATGTCACTCACCACTGGATGTGGCCTGTCCGTCTAAGCGCCTGTGAGTCAGGAACACGAGCCCAAAGCAAGAGGAAGTCAACTCGCTTCCTCTACTTCAAAACTAGGACTTGTTTTCAGAGCCCCATAGGTTGGTCCACCGGCTTTTTTTCTGTTTCCCGCGCTTAGAGAAAGGGGGATGGGGAGAGGATTTACTTACAGTGCTTACACAGACGAGAACTTTCTAAAGCATGTGCGTTATATTTTTTAAGAGGTAAAAAAAGATTTTTGTTCAAAGTCACTTGTACGCCAATGTTGTCCCTCTTATTGGTAACATAAGGAACCAAACAATTGCCTCAAAAGTCAAGCGTCATACACCCATCCCATGTGGTATGTGTGTCTAAACTTGATGTTGTAGCCAATAGAAGCTGATCATCCAGCCACACACTGTGATCTTGTTTTCATTGCTTGCCACTTATGTGCACATAGTCTTTGCCTGACACTGTAGAAACTGCATTGCATTATTCCAATTGTAACAGGATATTACTCAGTGTGAAGAAAATCCAACCATTTAAAATGTGTGAAAACACTGCTGAACTGAACTAACGATAACAATGCTTCGACATCATAATAACAGGCCTACATTTGCCCAAGGTTGTGTTTTTTGTTGTGTTCTTTGAAAGGAGGATGTCACCTACAAGTGTGAAAACCACATAGCTACAGTAAAGGCGATCAAAAATACTTATTAACATTCAATGTTTTAGCAAGTAAATCAGTGCTTGCCTGACTGAATGAATCAGTGAGTGAGTATGTGAGTACGTGAGTGTGATAGAAAGTGAGTGACTGGGTGAGAGCGGAGATAGAGAATAGTTTGTGTAACACTTTATGGGCAGAAAAATAAAAGCAGAACCACATGCAATGCTGTCACTCATCTCAGCCTCAACCCCATCCTCCCTTAGGGATAGACAAGCACATGGCAAAGCCCTCATGATAGGTCAAGGCACATGACTACTACTAGTGAGTCAAGCTATTACAACGTGGTATTAATTGGACTCAAATGTACACCTTTCCCTTTTCTAAAAATAGAGCTGTAACTTTTGTTTCAACTAAATTGACACCAATTGACTGTCATTGAACTAAACGCCAAGCCCTTCCAATGCAGCCAAACAACCAATGAAGTAAAGACATTTCACACAGCAGATTGAATTGGCTGGATAAAGAATGGTAAATAATGATATGAATGGAAATAGTATGGCAAAAAAACCATTTGCATAAACAAGAAATATTAGAGAGGGAAATCGAAAGAGATGGAGAGAGATAAAGAGGGCGAGAAAGTAGTGGTGAGCGGAGGTGTGTCTTGTGGATACAGTCACCTACATAAAATTGGACTTCCCACTTTGTCACGCTAGTCTGAGTTAGGGCAGCATGGTTTGAGCTTCACTCTAGGAACCAGAAACAGTCACTACACAATATTCACTGCTATGACCATAAACCTTAACCATTTTCATTACATAACCTGAGAGGGATTAGGACAGTGTTTCACTCGGTAAGTTTCTGTTTGTTTGTTTGCTTAGATCAATATTATGCGACTGGAACGGTATGGACCATGTGACAACATTTAGGCAGAATATGTTGGAATTAAAGATTAGTTTAAATAAGAGTTGGAACAATCTTATTTTTGTGATACATTTTTTATCAGATTGTTAGGGGAGAGGCAGTAGACAAGTGGGTTGAATGTATAAATACAGTATATATACAGTACTGTGCATTTGTTTTAGGTAGGGGATGCTGTTTTGAAGGCGAAGGATGGTCACACCAAATGTTGATTTGATACAGATTTGATTTTCCCTCACTTTATATTTTATGAATTAAAGAAAAAAACAATTAACATTTATATTTATATATAGAGAGATTTTTTTTTCTAACTTTAAATACTTCACAACTGCCTAAAACGTTTGCACAGTACTGAATAGATTTTTTTTTTTTTTTTGGTCAGTAAACAAATAATTAATCCCTTAACTGAGCTGGGAATTATACTGTATTTCTGCCATGAACCTGAACAAGTAGACAGATGTTACCAGTCTAAGGTATAGTCTGTTTCCTAACGGCAGACATGCAATGGTAAAACACCTTGGTTACCGTTGACTTCCTAAATAACATTGTCCCTCAACACTGTTTTTTTGTAATGTGAAACGGAACATTACAGCTGCAGTACAAGAAGCCCTGAACTTATCCATGCATTAGATGGCATTCGACTTTATTATAGGCCATAAAATCTATTCATATTGTCAAACAATGTATAGAAATAATACACATATATCTGAATTATTCACTTCAAATTTGGATTTATAATGACCCAATAGTGTGAAAGAGTTTAAATTGTCTACACTATTGACAATGTTTACATCTGGGGGTGTTTACCTCCATATTCCATGTGGTAAAAACTACAATACCTAATCTAAAGGAACAGACATTGCAACAGTCATTTCTAAATGCACTTTAAAAACTGCACCCAAACACAGAGGACACTGATGGATGAGTCACTAGCTCCACATGAAAGTGGCCAAACAAAACGAAATCCCAGAAAACTAGATATGAACATTAACTACACACCAAATAGATCTGATAGTGGCAGAAAACCGACATTTGCCACTTTTGTTTGTACAATTTGATTGAATAAGCATTATGTGGTTTGTAAGTACAACAAAGCTGAAGAATTATGCTTTAATGTTGGAACAGAATCCTCATTGAACCATGGTAATATTTTGTAAAAAAACAATTATTTGGTAAAGAGCGTACTTCCTTATTGAAAGCAGTCCCTCAGCTGTGGGTTTATTATACACCATTCTGATAACCAAATCTCTTATGTGGAAATACAAATGTTCTGACATATTGTGACCTGATGTGCTTCCCTTCCTTAATAGACCATACAATGTGATAACACTGAAAAACAGAGGCGCTTACTAATTACATTTTCAAACTCTGTAACGTGTCCATGTGCAGAGATACAGTTGGAGCAAGCACACTGGTTCCAAGAAGGAGATGAGTGCCACCCCAGCTCCAGGGACCCCCTCTACCTCCCCCGTCTACAGCAACGACACTGAAGCCTGCCGCACCCTGTATGCCCACCGGGAATATGCCAGGGTGCTCATGCCCCTGTTCTACACCATCATCTTCATTGTCGGCTTGTTTGGCAACGCCTTGGCTCTGCATGTCATCCGCACCAGCAGCAAGAAGATGAACTCGACCACCTTGTACTCCCTCAACCTGGTCATATCCGACATCCTGTTCAGCCTCTCTCTGCCACTGAGGGTGCTCTACTATGCCATGGGCTTTCACTGGAGCCTGGGCGAGGCCATGTGCAAGGTCACGGGCCTCATCTTCTACATCAACACGTATGCCGGGGTCAACTTCATGACCTGCCTCAGCGTGGACCGCTTCATCGCTGTGGTGCTGCCGCTGCCCTTCGCCCGCTTCCGCAAGGTGCGCATCGTGCGCTACATCTGCCTGGGCGTGTGGCTGCTGGTGCTGGCCCAGACTCTGCCCCTGCTCAGCATGCCCATGACCCACCGGGAGCACGACGGTCACACCACCTGCATGGAGTACCCTGGCTTTGAGTCGGTGGACAACATCGCTTTCATCCTGATCGGCGCCGTGCTCTTGGGCTACGGCATCCCCGTGGTGACCATCCTGGTGTGCTACTCGGTGCTGTGCTCCAAGCTCCACGTGACGGCCAAGACCAACCACCTGACCGACAAGTCTGGGCGCAGCCGCAAGGCCATAGGGGTGATCGTCTGCGTGTCCCTGCTGTTTGTGGTCTGCTACAGCCCCTACCACATTGACCTCTTCCAGTACATGGTGCGCAAGCTGGTGTACCAGCCGGACTGCGCCGACCTGACGGCCTTCCAGATCTCCTTGCACATCACGGTGTGTCTGATGAACCTCAACTCCTGCCTGGACCCCTTCATTTACTTCTTTGCCTGCACTGGCTACAGAAGGAAGGTGCTGAAGCTGCTGAAGCGGCAGGTGAGCGTGTCCTTCTCCAGCGCTGTCAGGACCTCTCCAGAAGGCTCCTCCAGGGATGTCATTGACAGCAACAAGATCCACTTAGGTAGCACCAGACACCAGCATTGAAGCCAAGACCGTCAAGACTGGACTATAGAGACCCCTCTAAGGACAAGGGGGGATTACTAGGAGATCTACATTGGATTGTAGATCCACTGCATGCTTCAGGACTTTCATACAAATAAAAGACAACTAGTTTTTGTATTCATCACTTTCTGAAAGATGAACGAGTTGATTAATTACCATACTTACATCCATATATTAATAGTATTGAGAACTGGTCACATGGTTGGATGATATGGAGGAATATCACTTACATTTAAGTTTTTCCAACAAAAAAAAAATCACAAGGGTTATTGGTTAGACTGCTTGATGGAGGTGTGGTTTTGCAAATATAAAAGAGCATTACCAAAAGTGTAAAATGCATGATGGTTACATTTGTACTGTACATATTCAAACCTATTGAAAGTGGTGATTTTGGGTGTGAAGATCGTAGGACCGTAGCGTATTTAAAAATAGGTTGAACCAATGACTTGCTCAGTTTGAATCTGTGACAATCGCTTTTCAGTGCATATTGCAGTTAAATCAGTCAGCCTCACGAGGGCAGTGTAAGATCATCAAACTGAACTGCTAGACATATTTTAAGTTACTTTCAGAATTGGTTCGTTTGCTGCTGTAACTCGTTCAATCGAACAAATTAAACCTTACCACAATCACATCATGGGGATGTCGATCCTCTTGTAAGCTAAACGTTGGTCTATTTACTTTTTCAGGTCAACGCAACCTTGACAAAAAAATAATAATAAGCAAGGTTGATTGTGGCAGATTCGTCAATTGTCAACCGGTTGTCTACTTTATTTAAGGTGTTTTCCGGACTCAATAACATTTCCTTTGTAAAATAAAACAGAGTTACGTGTGATACGCCAACAGCTGTGGCCAGTTAGGAAGTGGAACGTCTTTAGTTTTTACTCAGTTGTTTATTGGCAGGGCCAAAGATGGCATATGGCCACTGTCGGTGACAACACTATTGAGTTTTTAGTATTATAATATTTAGAAAACATCGCTTTCAAATAAACGGATGTTCACCTGATTTGTTTTGTAATATATAGTCCGCTTATAAATTACGTTTTTGAAGCCTACAACCTTCGCACCAGTTTGTAAAATGCAAGATCTAACGATTTATAATTAGAAGGTTGGAAAACTACCTAAGAAAAAAAATCATGCAAAGTGTCTGAATGCGTCAACACATTTCCAATAAACCATGGAACATTACCACTCAAGTAGTTTCCAGTATTTTCTTTGATTTCTAGTGATATTTAATGATTCTTTTTGTATGATAATCACAGTCTATCTGATTTGATTCACACATGGATGCAATAACATGGTGATGACAGTTCCAATACCAATATCTTAAACGCTGTAATTCTACATAAATGTTTTTTTCATTATCAAGACCAAAGAGACAATTACTAACGGGATCCTTTATAGTCGAAATCATATGATGGGTATCAAAGACAAGACAACACCACCCAGACTGTTGTCAAAACAACATATTGCAATAAACACAACATGCCATCTGGTGGGAGATATTTTTAAGACACACAGAGGATAAGCAGAGAGGCAATTATTTCCTGTGAATAAGAAGTAGCTCATATAACTGACTTCCATACATTTGTATTCAACAATATAGTGATTGCATTGCAGTAGACAAACATAGAGTCTTTCTGACAGAAGGGGTGGCCACATAATGTAATAACAAAGAATTTGGATAGACTAGCTACCCAAGTCTGCGATCAGTCCAACCCTGGCCTTGGCCTTGGCAGTGCTCCGTATGGCAAACCATCAAAGCCAACCGGCTTATCAAAACAAAATATCTTGCAAATAAGTTGAGTCTTTGCTGAGATCAAATGGGTTTTGGTAAGCTGTGTTGTGACAGCTTGGTAGAAAGTCATATTATCTGCAAAAGTGGGACAGTCTATAGCCTAATATGTGTGAAATCCTCCAGTGGAGAACATGTCTATGATTATAAGGAAGTATTCAAAAGAAGAACTAATTACTAAATGTTATATTTGGTTTCTTGTGTTCTGACAGTGCTTGTAGATAGATGTAAAGATGGCTGAAAGATTTCTTCTTGAACACACACACACACACACACACACACACACACACACACACACTCACACACACACTAACAGACACCACTCTATATTCAATCCAAGTCCCATTTAACCTTGGGCATTTTACCTGAGGTTTGCCGTTTGCATCTATTAACTCCATTGTGTAAAATCATCTCACAGCAGTGTGAAGTGTCTATTACCAGCATCTTATTTCCTGTTTATATGGCAACTGCCTCAACATCCTGTATTTAATTACTTCTCTCCAGCAGCAGATGCTTCTCGCAGCAACCTGCTGTGGATTACTCCCCTGAGAACTAATGTGCTGTGACAGACCCCACTTTTCCAATCAATAACTCGCCCTAAATCTGCCATCTCTCTGCCTGCCAAACACACTCCCACTTCTAATGGCACATCATTTCCTTTAAGGGAGTGTAATTGCAGACTGCAGAAAGCAGTAGCCCCTTTGTGTTCCTCCTACAGCTCTGGCTCTACATTGGCTCACCATAACCACTGTACGGAGGAGCAGACACAGGAAGTGACTGGGTGCTTTACACTCCGCTGACACCATTTCCACCAGTGCTGTATTTTGATATGATGTCGGTAATCACTTCCCCTTTTTGTTTTTGTCAAGCTGAGCTCTCAGAGAGAGATGGCTGCGTGCGATCCCCTGGAAAGGCCTCTCAGGTAGGCTGCCAAGTGCTCACCAGGGGATGATAAGCATCACCAAGGTAAATATGTGTGTGGTTTCCGATCGTGTCCGCTGTTCTTTCTAAACCCTTGAGGGTTCTGTCAGGTTTGTCAAAATACTTTTCTAGGCAGCCGGTGCTGATGGAACATTATTGGAAATATACCTTTATACAGAGTGTTGGACAGAATGATGTAACGTTAATGTGTGTGGCTCTATTTTCTTTACTTTTCAGCCTTCCTTGTCCTATTATATTTTCTACGGTTAAAACATAAAAGTGAAACTTTCATATATAAGGAAACAGAGGACGTCATATGGCTTCATGCCAACTCAAGGGGGCTGGGAATTTTAAACTGATAATTATCTTCCTCTTTCTGATTTATGTAAAGATGTGTCTAATTTGGTCAAGTTTATTCTGTTTGGCGGGACAAGAAAAATCAAAAAAGTCAAAAAATTCTCAAACTTTGAAAATGTTTCATACACACTGAAAAAAAAAGTAGAAGATTCACATTCAGATTATAGCATTAAAACAATTCGGTGTATGACCTATACAATAAGATGGTGGCTAGTTACGTAGGGATTCAAAAACGTTGGCTTTCTGTTTTTGCGTCCTTCTCAGAGTAGAGAGTACAGGCCCACGAATTTCAGACTGAAACTCCCCACTGGGCTGTTTTGCACTTCACACAGCTGCACATGGTGCCTATTTCTATTTCAAGTATTGAAAGTATTGAAATGATCTCACAGTCACTTACAAAAACCCTCTAACACAGATGCAAAATTACACACTACCCATACACAGGTGTGAAATAATTAAAATGTTTTTTTTTCTTTCGTCAACAAAATGCTTGCTATAGCCAACAAACTGCCTAAGACACATTTGTGCTCAGGTTTATTTATCATATTTGTTTAGCGGCTATGTTCCTCTTTTTTCTGCAGTGAAACTTCACATCTAACTCACAGCATCATGGACCTGAACACAGTCAACGTGTCTAACATTTCCGCGGAGATGTGTGCCGTGCGCATGGCCGAGCAGGTCCCCGGAGAGTACCGAATGGCTGGCCTGGTCTTCTACGCCTTCATCTTCACCGTAGGAATAATCGTGAACTTCACGGCCCTGTGGGTGTTTGCCCTCACCACCAAGAGGAGGAACTCTGTCACCATCTACATGATCAACGTGGCCGCGGTGGACCTCCTCTTCATCCTCCTGCTGCCCTTCAGGATGGTGTACTACCATCAGGACTACTGGCCCTTTGGGGACATCTTCTGTCGCCTCACCTCCGCTCTGACCGTCTTCTACCCGTGCATGGCTCTCTGGCTCTTCGCTTTGATCAGCACCGACCGCTACGTGGCCATCGTCCAGCCGAAGCACAGCAAGGAGCTGAAGAACATCCCCAAGGCCCTGGTGGCGTGCGTGGGCGTGTGGATCATGACCCTGGGCAGCACCGTGCCCCTGCTCTTCCCCGACGAGGATCCCGACCGCGCCTCCAACTTCACCACCTGCGTCAAGATGCGCGACATCGTCCACCTGCGCCGCGACAACCCCCTCAACTTTGTCCGGCTCGTCTTCTTCTTCCTGTTGCCCATTGGCATCATGCTGGTCTGCTACGTGGTCATAGTAGACAACCTGATCCACGGGCGCACTTCCAAGCTCAAGCCCAAGGTGAAGCAGAAGTCTGTGCGGATCATCATCACCCTCATTGTTCAGGTGCTGGTGTGCTTCATACCGTTCCACGCGTGCATGGTTTTTATGCTACTGGATGTTGGCACCTTGGCAGACTACAGCACCTGGGCGGCCTTCACCACTTTCCTGATGAACATGAGCACCGTGTTGGACATTGTTCTCTACTACATAGTGTCTAAGCAGTTCCAGGACCGAGTGATCAGCGTGATCCTGTACAGGAACTACCTGCGCAGCGTCCGGAGGAAGAGCCGGCGCACGCACACGGGCAGCGTGAGGTCGCTCAGTAACTTGACCAGCGCTATGATATGAGGCCACTGAACAACGTACATCCGGGGCCCCGCGTTAAGGACTCGCCGTACGGAAGGCATACCCAGCAGGAGCTGTTAACAGTGAATGTGCTGCTGTATACGTGTGCACATGTTCATTACCAAACTGATGTAGAACTGTTTAATTAATTTCCGAGATGCAGAGCCACACTCTCACAGTATGGGAGCATTGTTGTCACATCTTGTGCCATAAACATCTGTTTGCAGACTGGATTGATTCACCCTCGAGACTTGTAAAAAAAATCAATGCAGCAGTGCTATGAGCTCATTATCCTCAAACTGACAGCAATGCTATAACTGCACTAGCACAGGGATAAACTTTGAGCAGCTTCCATTTATCTGGGTACCAAAGTAAATTGTAAATATCTTAAGTGCAGCAAGTTCAGTTGACATAGTGTAAAGACGAGAAACAGTATGCCCCCCAGTCAACCAGCGTTCAAAGGTCTAGTGTTGCCAAAGGGAAGCTGCGGTAGGTTACAACTTTCATGTCTGCTTTTGCTTTATCGCCACTTCTTCATCCACTGTATGACCTTTTTATCAGTGGAAACGCTCGCTGTGTAATATCCTGTACATTAAAGTAAACTAGACTGCTGAGTGTTGTATGTTTCTTTTTTGGGGGGTTGTATGCTTAAAATAGTGTTGGTGTATCTTCTTTTCCACGGGGGAGCCGTAACCCCACCAAGAGGCGGTGCTGTGATACAGGGTAAGACCACAAAGGTCTGGCGAGGAGCTGTTGTTCAAACCACAACCAGGCGGTGGCAGCATGCTATAGAAAACACAACCGGGTCAACTGACCTGGCAGCGGTAGAGTTAGAGTTCCAGATTGTTGTTGGCGTGTTTCCAGACAACATTTCGAGAAGTGACAAGACCAATTAAACAAGCGTTATATTCGTTTCTGTTTATAAGCATGACGACACTCGTGTGGATTTGTGAGATTACAACTTTGAGATAAAGGTTGTCATTAAGGCAACAACAGTTTCATGGTATCAGAGTTTTATTTCAACGTGTTAAAAATAGGTTTACATGAGGTCAAGGTGAGTACAAGCTAAGCATTTCAGTTTTGTTCATCTCAAGAATGTGGCCCTACTGTTAGCCAGAGGCCAGCATGGGGCTGCCTTTTGCCACAGTGAGTGGGATGAGCAAGTGGCTGAGTGTCTCCAATCTACTTGGGCGGTGTCATCCCTGGTGAGCATGGTGACTCAGCTTTGGTGACTGTGTCATCCTACACTGTGCATGTGTCTGCGTGTGTGTGTGTGTGTGTGTGTGTGTGTGTGTGTGTGTGTGTGGGTGTGTGACCACATGGTGTGTCAGATCCTGGTGGTTGGTCTTGGATCAGCATGAGAAGGCGCACCATGACCACTCGCCGCGAGGGCTTCAGGGCAGCATCTCAGCCTTTCAGCGCTCCCTCAAATCCTATACTTGTCCAAAAACATAAGCCTCAGAAACATCTGATGTGAGGGTCATTTCCGCCACCCACACATGGGTTTATGACACTGTGGAGCCTTTCTGAACTGAATGGAGCTGACTAATTGTCTGCGCTGCAACATGGGACCCTACTGGAAACGACAATCTGAACAGGAGTTAACTCGGCCGGTTCAGTTTGGATGTGGGACAGTACCCCGATGTTGAAAAGGCTTATACCTATTGGATTAAGCTCTGTCCAGTGAAGGGCAGTTGAGATACTTGATGGGATTATGACAGCAGTAGGAGTAGTCTAGTTTGACACCGCTGTATTGGTGGCGTGTGGTTACCTTGGTTAGGAGAGGATGACCAGACGGTTAGGTTATACCAGATGTTTATTGTTGGAGTCTGTGTACTGCAGTCCATCAAACAATAATTGGTTTATTGGCCACCGGACTACAGTGGATTTGTCACTGTGGGGTCAGAGGTCAGCTGTGGCATCAGAGGGTCACCTATCTGTCCCACCTGTTCCACATCAAAGAGAAACCGTCTTTGTTCCAAACAGCACTGACATTTCGAACAATTAAGTTTCCTGTCGAGCTCCTGTGATGAATTATCCGGAAGCTTTCCTCGCCGCTATTCCAAGTCTTCACAACAAGTGCCTTTGTTGTAGAGAAATTAATGAAAACAAGATTGTCTTTCATTCGAGCTGATCTAACAGCGCGACAGCCAGCTGCTCTTCTTTGGGAATAAAAACAGTCAGCATTAAACGAAGCTCAGAGAAAATAGCTTCTTTTTTTTCCCGCCGCTCGTGTGGAAAACAAATCAGGCATCGAGCGCAGTGGCCATCTGTTTTGTTATTTGATATGTGTGAATACATGTTGTAATGACTTTGTTTGTGAATCACTCTCCGCGGCGAAACACACGAGAGCTCTCGAAGTGCTGGAGTGTTCAAAGCTAATCATATAATTGGACACAATAGTCGATGACAAATGGAGACGCTTGGAGCCAGCCAGCTGGGGAAGTGAATATGTAATCATTGTAAAATCATATCATTTTGCATATTTGAAGACAGCTTAATAGAGTTTGTGTGTCAGCACACTATCAAGTGATGATCAGAGGCAGCGATGGTGTATTTGTTTTTCAAATATTGTTCTGTTAGACTATCCATCCTTCAAAGTGTGTCTGTGTGTGCTCTCCTCTGGGTTTTAACTCCTACCTAGTTTTTCGTTATGTATTGTACTCTTCTACTGAACTTACTGAATATAGTAATATTTACATAACACAAGTCCACTCTATTTTACAGGCATCATTCCCATGACAACTAACTCCTGCGCCAGGAGGGAGCCTAGCTGAGTGATTTCTGAGGGGAACCCGAGGGCAAAGACGTCTTCTCGATTGATAGACGGATAGAGTGCAACACTTATCACAGGCAAACAGGAGGTTTGACCCTTCTACTTCTGCTGCGCTTCCTGTTTCACCGAGACCGCATGTAGAAGTATGCAGGGTGTTATTCATCAGGGAAACACCCCGGTGAAAGCCACAGTACCAGCTACATATTTCTTAGGTCACACACACCAGCGTTTGGATGTACACCCATGCAAGTAGAACTTCAACTCACGTGTGCTACAGTGATGGTGTGCGTGGTAAATGACTAGAAACCTGACGGTGGACTGAAGTTGGACCAGTGGCTTTCACTCAACACCACAATTAGTCTTCATGTTGTTACCATTATACCCCATGAGGACATGAAAGAGATCCTATAGTAGCTACACGCGGCGCTGTGCATACCAGTGTCCGGGCTCCGCCGGGCCGGTGGCTGAAGCATTAGCGACGAGCAGCTGCCTGCATTTACGTCGTTTGGATTTGCTCTGAGGGCTCTTTAGCACAGAGAGCCGCTACTTCGGTCAAATTTACAATAGGATGTTGAGGGATACTTCTGGGTTTCCATAGGAAACGAGAGGCACATGTGTGTGCGTGGCGGTGCCGCGCTCGGTCCCCCGTGAAGCTCTGTTTGGAAGCGGAGCAAAAACAACGCTAATGGGTTCCTTTAGTCCACGAAACTAGGCTAAGTACAGAAGCTATTGTTTTTCTCTTTGATGGCCATACTGAACAATGAGGAAAGCACAGCTCTCTGTGAGCGGCCAACACACAGCACACTACATTTCGTACAAGCCATGCGCCATGTTTACCGCCAGTAGTAGACACACACACAATTGTTCCTGTGGCAAAAGGAATGTACATTTCATCGTCTTTTGTCTCCATTAAATAAGGATCATCGACTATAAGCAGTTGTGTTTGCTGCTAAAGTGACTCCAATTGACCCTGCAGTTAGCAGAGAGGGGAGGAAAGCAGGGGATATGTATGGCCTTGATTACAGCAGTGTGTCTATTTTAGCAGATTGTTGGGTTACCGATTCACGCACACACTCACACACAGACACGCATACACAGAGACACCCTCACACACACACACACACACACACACACTTATAGCGAGTCGCAGCACCCATTAGTAGGTATAAATAATGTAAGGCTCTCTCTTTTCGACTCTACTCAGCTAAGTGCCTGGAAACCTTGGGCTCCTCATGTCAGGTTCCTCATAGATTAGTACAAGATTTATTTTAAGTCGGTAAAGCAGCATGTTCTTGACAGTGTTCAGAGGGGATCGAGTGTTCCGCCCGGCGCATATGGGAATGTTTTTAATTGTATCATGTGAAGTGGGATGGGGGGGTGGGATGGGGGGGTTCCGGCGGGGACTGTGTCAGGTTGTGTTAATATTTAATCCAGTCTCACTTAGGTCTCCTCCTGATCCACGGTGTGGTAACACTGGAGCGAGAGGGCTACATTACAGGACGGCTAAAGAGACAAGGGGAGAGACAACTTCATTCCTAAACACTGTCTCGCTCAGGATGTTGTACAGATTGTAGTCCCGGGCAGACACGTTAGGAATCACAATGTTCCCTCTCGTGTCCGTGTACCTGTGTGCAGCCTCGAGGCTAAGGCTGACACACACACCCGTCAGGCCCTTACAGGCTTGGAAGTAGATACTAGCGTGTTATATATCCTAAGAATTAACCTCACGTCATGGCCACATACAGAGATCACACATAAGCGGAAAAACAAAGTGTTGGTGGACTGGGGGGGGGGCGCCCCCCCCCCCCCCCCCGCCTCGGACCGCGGGGGCACCCTCGCTGGCGGGCAGGCGCGGGCTGGG
>JAVQIZ010030220.1:0-16189 GCA_036023535.2 Galaxias brevipinnis
ACGAAAGCAGAGAGGATGAAAGGGTCAGGGAAAGAAGAGATTAAATGAAAGAAAAACGACAGAAAGAAAGAGAGAAAGAAAGCAAGCAAGAAAGAAAAAAACGCCAGAAAGAAAGAAAGAAAGGAAGGAAGAAAGAAAGAAAGATAGTGGTGTTGGGAGTGTTTGTGTAGAAGAGGCGGTGAGAGAGGGGGTTCTAATGTGGGTTGCAGAGGGGGTTGTGGGGTCTGTCCCCTCAGGCCATCGAATGTGGGTTCTGGGTCTTATCCGTCACAGGTTCTATTTCACACCTCCCACTGCTTCACTGGCGGCTAATGCGGCGCGTTCCCACACGGGGCCCACACCAGCCCTCCACCAATAGGTGCCTGCTCTGACACTTACGTGTCACCGCTGAGGTGACGGTGAGGAAGCAAAGAGCCAGGGCCAAGCCAGAGAAACAGAGTGAAGCTATGGCCGACAACCTTCTGGCCTTTGTGACTTTCTGCTTTGGGGCACCTTTGTTTGCCTGACTTGGCATCCCTTTACCACTTGCTAGTCCAGGAAAGTGTGGCGTTCCACAAACCGTGGGTTGGAAAAATCAAAGCAAAGTATCACAGCTATTAAGAGTTAATGGACGTTCTCTCTCTATGCTTTGCCAGTCAACAGTCCGGCTGGACTGTCTTTGTTTAGCTGAGCAGATATCTGCAGGCCCTCTCCCTTTGCACTTTTAACAAGAAAGGTAAACAAAGAAAATCCAAAAGCTGCACCGCGAAACAAAGATGGTCAACTCGAGATTCCTGACAACAATCAGTTTGAAAACGCTTTTCTTTAATATCGAGGGGCTCGCACAAAGCAGGGCGTCTGCTGAAAGACTCTGTTTTAACTGGTGTCTGGATGTCTTGGTTGCCATGCTGAAGAGGTACTTTCCAAAGAGCTGTCTCTGGTTTGGGTCTCGTTGAGGCTCCAAAGAAGAGACGGACGTGACAGTGAGTTGACGTCAGTGGATGTCAGCAAATACCTAAATAAACACCAACAGGTTGGACTCTGGTCCCCGTTGAGTTTGGCTGTTGAAGGCTGTGTTTAAAAACATGAAATATGCTATTAAAATGATAAAACTCCTTTTGTCGTTTATATAAAAAAGTTCAACGGGTTTATTTATCCATGAGCTGGGTTGGATCACATACAATTTACAGAACCCCCCCCCCCCCCTATCTCCGCCTCTTATTCTCCCTCGCTCTCGTGCTCCCTGTCTTTCAGCATTGCAAAATCCCCGTTTGCATATTACAGCCTATTCAAAGTGGCTTCAGTGAAGGGGCCACAGACCAGAGGGCTGTGTTGACATCTTATTCAGTGTTTCCATTAGCCAATGACGTGAACGACACCAGCTCAAACATAAGCTATTTATCTTATCACTATTTTTGTCCTTCACGAGCCACCATTTCAAAAAGCATGGATGCTAACAGTTTACAGTTTCTCAAGTCTTCTAAAATGTTGTCGTTACATAACGACCAAAGTGTTATCAAAAGAGCCTTCTGAACTACGTGTGTGCCATAGAGATGGTTCCATTGGACACTACCACGCTATAAAGGGAGTGTATCATGTGATAACTCATACGAAGCCTTTGAATGCCTGGAGAATACATAATCCCTGAACATGTCATGTCTAATTATACGTTTGTAATCGCTATTTGTATGGCTGGACAAAATCAGGATTCATTGACAGCTGGAACATGTATCCCACTGGCTGTGTCCGGGACGCAGTTATTTATGCTGGCCAGAGGAGAAAGTCTATGAAGATGTTCAGGGTCAGAACGTATGAAAAGAAACACTGACACTAACCCCGCTGCATCTTGCACCTCCTCATAACTCACTTTTATGGGCCGCACCGCTACCAATTCCCACGAGAACCCTAAACAGGCCGTTCACGCACACACAGTGGGGGCGGGAGTGAAGAGGGGGGAGAGAGTGTGATGGGGAGGGAAAGAGAGAGAGAGGACAAGAATGACAGGCAGACAGAGAGACAGACAGAGACAGACTAACACAGAGACAGATAAGGGGGGACGCATAGAAATCGGCTGAACAGGATCTAATGTATCACAGTTTTCACGGCCAAACCAGGAGGCAACCTGGACCACAACCTAATGTTAGAATACCAAACTACGCTGATGTGCCCATTGCGAGTGGGACGAAGAAATCCATCCGGTCTTAATGGCCGCATTAACACAGCTAAGAGGTCAAAGTGAACACTAATCTTGTGATTAGGACATGACTGTTTTTGCTGTGTGAATAAATGCCCTTTTTCACTTGGTGGTGTTTGTCCACAAGGTGTTTAAGGAAAGGCAAGGGGAACAGGACTCATCTGGACCTAAAGCAGAGCAGCCACATGGTTTAATATGCAAGCATAAACGGCCTGTGGCGTTAACCCCCCCCAACCCCAACCCCCCACAGTGACTTTTGGTACAGGGTACTTCCTGACCAGGGGTTTGGGGTCAGCACAGGTCAGCTATAGAAAGCTCTTCACCTCTGGGCATGTAAGCGTGGGCCCTGCCTCACAGGATCCGTGTGCTACGTCACATGTGTGACCCACACCCATCCACTGGTGGAGGCTGTTGAAGTAAACGTCCTCACTTGAGTTTGTGTCAGAGTTACAATGAGACGCTGTGTTTGGTCAGGGCTAATGTTACGCTTAATATCCCCTTTCAGACAAAGGCCACATGAGGTGAGCACGGCCATGGCCCGACCTTTGTTGGGTCACACACACACACACACACACACACACACACGCGAGCGCAAGCACACACACACACACACACACACACACACACACAGAGAGAGAAACACATACACGTGCGCTGGCCTTGTCCCGTGACTGATGTACTGCCCTCCACTTTGACAACATGATTGGAAAGGCTGTGGTGTGGAGCAACAGAAGGCAAGTCACTCCAACCCTGGCGTTGAACCCTCAACCTCTACGTCACCAATCACCAGTGTCACCGGCTAATGACGCTCGTTAGCTAGCCATCCCGGCCCGACATCTGAACCAAACGACTCTCTGGCAGACCTTTACCATGAACATAGTACAGCCAAAGTACAAGCCGTCGTTTGTGGAGTGAACATGGTCAATTTGCGTGCTCAGATCTCTGAGGTAGGTTTGGTAATAGTCAGGGGGGGTGGGGGGGCTCCAGAAAAGGCCCAGGCAGACCAGATGAGATTAGAGTGTAAGGAGGGCTCTGCCGGCTCAGGGGAGCACTATTGTCAATGTGCACTTTTAGCACATTAAACTTAAGAAGCTTTTTTAAATCGTTGAAATCTTTTTTTTTTTGTTTGGATTCCAGCAATCACTGCCGACCTCATCTGAATTGGAGGCTGTTGTAGGCCGATGAGAGCACGCTGGCAAGGTACAGCATATTTCATATTACGAGCGACAAGAAAAACAAAACGCAACTCAATTGCCAGGCGTGTTTTATGTTGTTCCAAACCTAGGCTGCTCCTTTGGATTTGAATGAGACGGCATCCCCACTCTAAACGTGGTCTGTCAGGAGGCTTACGCTGTGGACTGTGCTGTGTGGAGGAGAGACGGGGGGAATTAGAGTGGACTTCTGTCTGTGCTGCTTTTGGGGGAGAAAGGTATGGTCTCAAAGAACCGTGTGAGAAAGAGAGAGAGAGAGAGAGAGAGAGAGAGAGAGAGAGAGAGAGAGAGAGAGAGAGGGCGGGCAGATGGATGGTGGTGAAAGGGAGGAACACAATGTAGGCAGGGTTGGGTTTCAGTGACTCCATGGATAGGGCTATTGTGGATGATCGGGACTGAGGGTGAAAGATTGAGAGAGAACAGAAAGAAAGAGAGAAAGAAAGAGAGAGCGAAAGAAACAGAGAGAAAGGTTAGAGGGGGGGGGAGAATAATGCTAGCTCAACGCCCGTGCAGCTGTTTTGTTTACCAGACTAACTAGCAACCTTGTAATCTAATCTTTCATTAGCCTCTGATGCACCCACCTCAGCAGTAAACAACTAACCCCACACACACACACGCACACATAACCCACACAAAAACACACACCATGACACACTTACAACCCACACAGACACAAACATGCTTCAACCAAAGCAAAATCAATAAAGTTTTAGTGTGTAAAGTGGATACACTGTTCTCTGTTGGATGCCAAAAATGTAAGTATGTTCTGCTTTGTTTGGTTTGACTCCAATCTCCTTTGCTTTGGTCCACGAACAGAGTAATAGGCAGTGACAGACTAGCATTCACACACACACACACACACACACACACACAAACACACGCACACACACACACATTTATACAATAAATATATATATATATATATATATACATATACAGCAACAGACCCATACTCACACCTACACATGAACAGATGCGTGCTCACACACACAGCTACACACATGCATGCTCTCTCCCTCTCTCTCTCTCTCTCTCTCTCTCTCTCTCTCTCTCTCTCTCACACACACACACACACAAACAACCCAGTTTAACTCTAGCTGCCCCATTGAGGGGGTTCATGACTTGACAAACAACAGGATAAGTACGAACACACACACCCACAAACCCATACAGACACACAGACACACACATGTGGCCAAAGCTTGCCTGCCTCCCCTGTACAATACTCCAACAAATATCAATATCTACGCATCCATTAATCTTTAAATAAGAAACAAGCCAATCATCTGATGAGCCACAGCAGTCTATGGCATGGTCCATGGCATCTATGTGAGAGGAATACACTCTCTGACCTCCAGCAAAAGCCTTAGGTGGTTCAACATCCACATGCATAGCTGGGATGGGCCGCTGTTCAGTAAATGGTGGGCCGCGTCAGGGCTGTTCCTGACACGTGGAGCCCTAATGGTGGGAGAGGGCTGCAGGCCAGGGCCAGGGGAGGGAGGAAGAGATGCTAATTGAAATTCCTTCAGCCATGTCTGGCTGAGCCTTGGTGTCTGAGTGGCACACAAACACACACACACACACACACACACACCAACACGTGCACACACACACCGGCCCTGGCCCTAATAAAAGAAGGCTTTGGCATATGGAGGCCATGTGCAAAGCTGGCCTGACTGTGCTTAGGTTGGTGAACGTGTGTGTTTGTGTGTGTGTGCGTGTGTGTGTGTGTGTGTGTGTGTGTGTGTGTGTGTGTGTGTGTGTGTGTGTGTGGGCTGCATGGCGTATTCACAGCAGGAGAGATCCTCTACACACACTCAGATGGGAAGCATGTGCATGGTACGCACTGTAGGTGGATGACATGCGTGTATGTATACTGTATGTGACTCAGTCCTGAAGGCACTGCATCTCTCACAAACACAACATCTAATATATGCACATGCACAAGTTCCTTCAAGCTTCTTGTGGTGATTCATTCACATGTGAGGCTGTGGAGCCATCGCCACCCTTTCACAGAAGAACACAACACATGTCATGGGGAACAGAGTGCACTTCTCTAAGGGACTGGTGATGGTAATGTTTGAGATATTTCCTCAAAGAGGGACTATGTTTCTCCGGGCAATTTCTAATTGGTTCCAGTAGATTTGCTTTCTGCAGAAAAAGTACACGCAGTTACTCTTTTCTTTTTCTTGGTTTTTCCTCTCATTCTCCCTGCTTTTTTATTTACTGACTGACTCTCGTTCTCATTGTCCCTCACTCTCTCACTCTCCTGTCTGTCTATCTGTCTGTTAATCTTTCCCCCTCTCTCTCTGCTTCCATGAACTCTGTGCACTAACTGGAAAACATGCTGCCCGCCTCACCACAAGGAGGGGGGCACAGGTCACCCATTGATCTGTTGCCCACTCTCCACTGTCTGCTCTACCTGCCTGGTACACAACGCTGCTGCATCTCAGGTGGGGATATGAGGGAAGAGAAGAGGACAGTTTCCGTAACAACAACACAGGCTGGGAGAAGCAGAGAGATTGAACTACACACGCAGGGAGTGACTTTTCATAGAGCACATGTGAGGAAACGAGGGAGCCTCCATGTGGAGCAACACGGAGCAATGCTATCATGAACGCAGGTCACAGACATGAAGAAATAAGTAGAGCCAAAAGAAAAAGTAAAATAGGCTGCCGAGGATTTGACAATGACATTCAGAGGAGTCCTAATTTTCTAGTCTGTAATAAGCCACAAGCTGTCATTTGGGGTTATTAACATGTTATTAAGCCGTCCTTAACACGTAAGAGGTGTACTTACTGTAGGGGTCATCTTCACTCTTGGTGCCGTTGACTTTTCCTTTCTTGTCGATGCGCAGGAAGAACTTCTGGTAGGAGAACAGCCTCCTCCTCCGCACGTCTCCTTGGAGATGGTTGTAGCTGCTCCGCACGTGGCGCCCCACCACCATGTCCGAGGCCGGCCAGGAGCCGTTGGTCGCCCACGGCAACCGGGCGGAGACGGCCACCGCCGCCGGTAGCAGAGGCCGGGGAGAGACGTGTGCACTGGGTCCAGGGGTCTCACGGTCCGTGTCTCTCTCAGGGGACACATGGGGAAAGGCAGACAGAGGCCCGAGCAGCAGGAGGAAGAGGAGGGAGGAGAGGAGAAGGGAGGGAGGCGGGCGAAGGCAGGAGCAGGCGACCCGAGCACCTTGGGTCACTGTCCATCTACACATGGTAGTGGAGCTGGGAGGGCTGCTGGCGAGAGGCTCAGGGGCTGGGGCATGCTGAGCAGGGGGCAGGGAGAGGGGCGGAGAGCGGGAGCTGAGCGCCCCTCTGGAGGTCCAACGTACACTCCTCCGGGAACACCTCAACGGACCCGAGGGGACAGGAGCTGGAGTGAGTGGGAGTGACAGGGCTGGTTCTGGGGCTGGTTCTGGGGCTGGTGCTGGTTGTAGTGGCGGTGACCGGGCCTGGGCCGATGCTGCTGTTGTGGCTGCTGAAGCTCCCTGTGATGTGTATTCCTCCGTGGTGCCACAGGAATGTGTCAACATCCATAACTCAGATCACTTTGGCTTTGGGGAACGACCAGGGGCTCGCCTCACACACACACTACTCCTCCTCCTCCTCCTCCTCCTCCTCCTCCTCCTCCTCCTCCTATTCCTCCTCCCCTAATAACTGCTGCTCTGTGCTCACTCCTCTCTCTCAAACACTCACAATGCAATTTAATTCTTTAACAATCAAACCTGTATATTAAAAACTGTGTACAAAATAACAGAAATTCCCATACATGCAAAACAACTGTTTAGACGAACACACACATACTCTGCTGCAAATTATCGACTCAAAAGAAACCAAAAAAAGCGGTATCTCCGTATTCACTTCAAATAAGTGGCTGGGAAGAGCCAAGGTTTGGAAGAGAAGATGCCAACACTGTTCAGGACAAACTGAACCAAATAACAGAAAGGAGGCACAGAAAAGAAAAATAGAGCTGTTTCTCATAAACAAAGTCCAAAGAAATCCATTGGCAGCGACAAAGAAAAAGTCAAATAGAATAGCATAATCCGGTCTTTTTCTTTCTTTCTTTCTTTCTTTTTTTCTTTCTTTCTTTCTTTCTCTTTCTTTCTTTCTTTCTCTTTCTTTCTTTCTTTCAGGCTCTTTTTAGGGTTTCTGGTCTCTCTGCTGGTTTGAAGTTACTTCTGTGTGTAACAGCGTCTGGGAGCTCCCGTGCGTCTCTCTCTCTCTCTCTCTCTCTCTCTCTCTCGCTCTCTCTCTCTCTCTCTGTGTCTGAGGGGAAACTGAGTAGAGCCGCGAGTGTGTCCTCTCTTTTAGCCTCTCACAGTCTGAGCTGAGTCAAGGGGCTGGGTGCTGCTGCTGCTGCTGCCTCCTCTCTCTACTCCTGTGCGTGTCTCTGCCCTACTTCATCCCCACTCTCTCTCTCTCTCTCTGTTTCTCTCTCTCTCTCTCTCTCTCTCTCTCTCTCTCTCTATCTCTTTATCTCTCTCGTGCTCTCCGTGTTTGTCTCCTTGTGTGCCTGTGGATGTTCTCTCTCTTCAGACCTGAATGAGTCTGGTTGCTCTTCTCACCTTATTTATCTGATGCAATTCCCCAGATGTGATCTCTTAACATAATTGGACGTGTATGAAAACCACTTGGCTTTGAAGAGCTGTGTGTGTGAGTGTGTGTGTGTGTGTGGGAATATGCGTGCACATGAAGGTTGGGAAATGGGGTGGGGGCAGAAATCTCTGCAAAACAACCCCCTCTCCTCACTCTCCTCCACCCCCTCCCTCCTTCATTCCCCTCCTAGTTCATACACTTTGCCCACTATGTGAACACAGTGGATCAGAAGGGACATGGGATTCTCCCGTAATATCACTGATCACATGTTTCACAGCAGCTCATTGTAAATAGGAAAAACAGATATGACACACATCTGTGAATACATTTCATAAATGTTTTTAAAAGCTCAATGGCTTCTGCAGAGACCATAAGGGGACCCTTTAGAACAGTTTATGGATCATGATTCACCTTTGTCGGTCAAATGGAACGGTCAGAGAAGACCAGCCACCATCCTCCATTTTAGAGTTTGCTGAGCTAAGTATTTAATCTCCATTCCATCTAGATAACAGTTACTCTGCGTTTGACCAGAGTCAAGTAGGGCCTTCCGTGTGTCGTTGGATTTCACTATGAAAGAATCTGGGTCTGCTGTCTGGTTCCACTGTTGTTTCATTTCCTCTTCACATTGTCAGACAACAGACGTATCTCCTGTCCTCTCCTGTCCTCTTCTATCCTCTCCTCTCCTTTCCTCTCCTCACCTCTTCTCACTTCTCGTGTAGGTTTGTAATTGTCACCGAAACTTAACTGAAGGGGTTAACCTTATTTTCACCTAGCCTGTTAGAGTTGTTGAGCTACATCTACCTTACTTTTTTTTTGACCACCATTGCCCACCTTCAATGTGGATGTCGACTTCTGTTTGTCTGTGTATGCACCTCAGCTGTCACTCTGACTGGTCGTCTCCTCTTACTTAGGGTTTTTTCTCTGCGTCGACCAACCTTAAGCCATCCCACAGTATCTGCTACAGTAGTTAGTCACAGAGCCAGTGTCAGTGCCAAATAACTGTCACTCAAGTCTGCTTTACAACTTGCACCCTCCATACCCGATAGTGGTGTACGTGGATTGTGAGTGTGATGTGTGTATGTGTGTGTGTGTGTGAATGTGTGTGTTGTGACAGCCAGGGAGCATGAATAAAGAGTGAACAAAGCCTTGGCAGAGGTTGGATCTGGGTTGGAAGGGGAAAGGCTTTGTTGGAGATGGAAAGAAGAGGAGAGGGGCAAAGGATGAATGATCTACTGTAGAAGGGAATAGCAGAGGGTGAGACATCTGGTCAAAAAGACTGGATTAAAATGGCATGTGAAAAATTACACATCTGCACACATACACGATCCTCAAAATCACCCAGACTACAAAATTATATGATGATGATTAATATAGGCTGTTTTCTGTGTCAAAGCTGCCCTGCTGGGCGACTGTTCTCTGATGCTGGAAGTATGCTAGTCCCAAGGAAATAAATGTTTTGTCTCACCAGAACAAAATTTGCTTAATTAAAGTGATTTAATATCATTTAATTGATATAATCTAAAGATAGTATAAAAGTCAATCTATATATGAAACCGTCAGCCAAATAGTAAGATTTCCCCTCCTATAACACCTCTTGATCAGTCTAGCTTTCACCATCAATTTCAAATGAAACCCTTGTGTAGTGAGTGATAAAGATCATGTCAGGGGCATATAGCCTCAGTCTGCAAAAATTATAATGTTGTTTATTTATTTATTTAATTTTATTTATACAGGGTTAACCGACTTAGACCAGGTCTCTTTTCCAGCAGTGACCTGTTTAAAGGCACAATATATAAATTACAACAAAAAATCTATTAAACATGAGCAAAAATAAATACAAATGTTGACACTACAATATTTACAATTCAGTACAATATTCAGTACAAAGTTTCTACCAAAACATGAACACTCTTCAGCTCCCAAATCCTCCAGTAAAAGTTTAAATTGTTCAACAGAAACACACTGCTCTTTTTCGGTTCCTGTTGAATTGAAATGTAGCTTTATTTATTTGAGCTCCATTAGAAGTAAATAACATTATGTGAACAGAACGTAAGATATCGGTCTGTGGTCGCGTTTGGTCTACAGCGGTAACTAACGGCTGGTAAAGCTTGATTGGTCACACCTGTGACACGACCACTGGGCACCAGTACCAAGCGCTCTGGCTTTAATTGTTTCACTGCGCTCGAGCCAGGGGGTTGAAACACATTATGGTGTCCAACAAGCTCTGGGAAAATTGCTCTGACGTTTAAATGTAATTAGGTGCAGATTAAAGCGCTTACTCTAAAACAAGGGAGAGTTACAGTAACTCAACCCTATAGATACGGTACATGGGTGAGTTGCTCGCGGCCATTGACACTGTCTGACTGTATTTGTTTCCGTTGACAGCGGACCCCCCCCACCCCCGACAGGTCACTGGCTGCTGTTTATCAAACGTGACTGAAAATGCTCACAATATAATGCCAGTATAATAATTAGAATGTTCAATAATTTATCGCACATTATAATGCACAGAAGTCTAAACAGTGTACTATTTAGGCTGACTCAGAACTTGTGGTAAGAGTTTCCTACTTAAAGTCTTGAGAACCATTTAGAGGCAAAGTAAACACCTACTCCTAAATGCCATCAGAGGATTGCCAGACGTCTTATGCTAAATTATGTAAACAAAGAGGTTCAAAGACAACGTTTTAGCCAAGACACTGAAGAGGCTGGAGATGTT
The DNA here is from genome assembly GCA_036023535.2 of Galaxias brevipinnis. Taxonomy (NCBI): domain Eukaryota; kingdom Metazoa; phylum Chordata; class Actinopteri; order Galaxiiformes; family Galaxiidae; genus Galaxias; species Galaxias brevipinnis. The sequence continues at coordinate 10,693 of JAVQIZ010030220.1, forward strand.
TCCATCTAACTCGTACTGATGATTCCGATGGTCTCCTTATGAGATGCTGTTTCATCTCTGCTGCTAGGGGTGATGTTTACTTCTTTTGTGTCTATGTCCATTTTACATGTCTTACAGGTGTTCTTTGATCATGTGGAAACTAACCTGACATTTACAGTACTTACTCTTTCCCAGGAAATGCATTAAAGTAAGACTGAAAATTAAGTCATAACGTTACTAATTATACATTTGAAGAAAAAGCGGCCACATTTGCTTTTAGATACAAGAGCCATTGTGTCAAACAAGTTGTTCATGTGACATGTGCCTGGCAGAAAGACATATACTCAACCAACAGAGTTGATACCATGACCCATGTAGTCAAACAAACTTCATGCTTGTAAGCACTTTGGCAAAAGAGAAAGACTTTGGCATCAGGTATCTATTCGATCAGTTGTGTTGTCATGGACATATTGGCTATCATGACATTAGGAAGACCAACAGTATTACCATAGGTGTGTCTCAAAGTGCACACAACACCCAGTGGTGACAACAGTCAGTTTGGTAAAAAACTTTTTAGGAATATATCCATGAAACGTGTCATAAATTTATTGTGATAATTAATCATACAATGCAATAGAACAATAACAAAGCATATAAGTAATACAATAAGTTGTATTCTATTTACCATAACCTGAAACCTATGCCTAAAATGTTCATACATTTCACCAGAACACCAGCGATATGGCCTACAAATGCTACAAGCATTCAAGCACCAGATGCTCCAACGTCCTGTTCTTCTGAGTCTTCCTCCAGCCAGGTCTCTCTCTCTCTCTCTCTCTCTCTCTCTCTCCATCCCACTGAGTCATCACATGTCACCCTGTCCTGTCAGGCCATCACTGAAATATACATGGCGGGAGTGTTGCTGTTTGGTGAATAATGCGGCAGCAGGATTAGTTCTGGTTTCAGGGAAAGCGAGGGAACAGATGAATTAATGATTGCACAGCTCCATTCCACCATCCTCAGGAGAGAGATCAGCTTTATGTCAAGGTGTCACATGCACTGGCACGTCTTACACACCGGTCATTTGGGTTGGCCATTTTAAACTGCTCTGTTAATTGACAAATGGTTTCCATCAAACCCCTCGATGCCTTGATTTTGCTATCGCACCGACCAGCCTACAAACACATGTCAGTGAGTTTCCCAGACAGAGCTCCTGAAATGATATATTGTACAATCAATAAAGGCTGACACTAGGTTGTTTAGATACCAAAGCTTTTACAAATAAAAAAAAGCTTGCTAGTTAGCTGAGCAAGCTTGACAAAGTCGAAGTGACAGATGTTGTGAAGGAACAACTGGACTGGTTCATGTTTAGGCCAGAGAAACACAAAATATATAGTTTAACTTTGCTGGGGGTGGTATTAGACATATTAAAAGAAAGCAATTACTTGATCATTTTGGCGCTTGTTACACTCAGGGAGACCACAAAAGACCCTGTTGTATTGAATATTTCAACAGAACCACAATAAAGAAACGCATTAAGCATCAACTACTGCTGGCATAACTACAGACACATGTGAACATGAGAGAGAGAGAGAGAGAGAGAGAGAGAGCGAGAGAGAGAGAGAGGGGAAGAGAGAAAGGGAGAGAAAGAGGGGGGGGGGCAGTGGGGGAAAGATATATTTCTGATTGTATTTTGCTCTTCAAAGGTTGTTTATGTCACCAGAAAGTAGGTTAAAAGGCCCTGGACCAAACAGCAGGCGGATCATTAGAGGGTGGAACCCACGCCAGCCAGTGGTATTCCTTCACACTGTGAAACCAGAACGCACGGTTAATGTGACTCATAAAAGACTGGATTACATTTAGCATTCCCAACATACTTGCTCAGCTTTGCGTTTGGCACGGTATGCCATCTTACTGGTGTATTGACCAGACCTTTTTCTAATCAAATATGTCAAGAAGGTGGTGTGCACTCAAGTAGCAATGTGCAGACATATGTATTTCTGGCTTTGTGTCATTTAACTCCATTCAATTTGGCCATTGTCCCTGTATACCTGGACTACGACAACAGAATAGTGCCATTGTGCTGGCTAAAAGATTCACAGTCATCTTCTCTGTGGGAGATATGGAGAACTCTGGAGCCAACTCTGGAGAAATGGACGCCAGGTGTGCTGAGGTGCATGAGGAGAAACTTAGGGGCAATTAGGCCAAAACACTCCCAGACCCTCGGAACATGAAGACATCTCATCTATGGGTAACAGTAAGCGAGGCCCCAGGGGTCAGCCTGAAGAGGCCTAACACTTCATCACTCACCTTTGGCCATCCCTGTTCCCCCTGCTGCCGGCTCCACATGCACAGCCTTCCAGGACAGGTCGACCCATGAGGGTGCCACCGCACACCAACACACACGCGAGAGGTACGATGGAAAGGGTGAGGCGCAGGGAGTTTGATCAGTGCCCTGGTAGTGTTACTGGTTCATATGACAACCCACTTGAACCCACCACACACTCATGCGCACACACACACACACACACACACACACACACACACACACACACACACAAACACACACACAGACACACACAGACACACACACACATACACACACCCACACTCACACAGCCCTTAAAAATGGAGGGCATTCAGTATTCCCAGCGAGGACTGTTAAGCATACTATCATAGAAGGCATATGCTGTATATGGAGATGGTTGAATATTGAGGATCTCTATTTCTATCTGTCTCTTTTTTCTCTCCCTCTAAATGTCTTTCTCTCTGCCATTTCCAATCCTCAGTGGCAACTTGACACCCAACTTGGGCTGAGGTTGTGTTTCAGGTATCATGTTTTACTGGCCAATCTACGGGTCAACAAGCAAACACAACACACCACCGCCGCCACACACACACACACACACAGAGAGAGAGAGAGAGAGAGATAGCAAGACAGATGTGGCGCACACCCTCAGAACATCGTCTTTTAATGTTCAAAACAATTTCATAACAAAGCTGTCCACATGTGCGTGCCTGTGCATGTGTGTGGTTGTGTGCATGTGTGTGTATATGTGTATACATACAATGTGTGCATGCTGAACAGCTGACAGCTGTGGAGGAGTATGGTATAGCTCATTCCCATTTGAGAGTTTGAGCAGGGAACCTCTGATCACACACACACACACACACACACACACCTCCTCTTTCTACTCTTGCCTTGTTGTGCCATGCAGGTTGAAGGGACAGGGTTCTGCAGTTGAAAAGAAGGAAGGTATGTCTGGAAGAGAAAAGCCTGGAGAAGACAAAAGCAGGGCGTACTGTGATGTGGTCTAGCCATTCCCAGGCACAGACAATACACAAGCTACTCAAAGCGTTCGGTCTGAACGCGGCATGTTGAAACAGCTCTGGCAGCAACACTATCATGCTCTTCTGACGGTATGGCAGCTTTAAGCTAAAATATGAATGAATAATACCAATGTAAAAACACAGTGTTCAGTGTGTTGTTATGGATTGGCACGGACTTAAACAAAGGTTATGAAGCTCAGAGCTGAATGGTTTAGATGGTCACAGCACCACACAATCATCAAAGGGGAATCTGGACACTCCCAAAAGTCGAACAACGTTTGGCCGGCCACACGTGTAATAACCAGTGCTTTAAACTTAGTCTATAGGCAATGTCAACAGGTACGTTCATGTATTTCTCAGACACATAACCAATGTTTTATTTAATATATGATGACTTCCACGAGAGTAATCAGGCAGGTTAGCAGTAAACAGTTATATTTATTTGTTGTTTGTAATGCCCCCCTGCATTCTCTTGCTTGGCTTTGGCTTTTCCTGCTCATTTGTCATATTTATACCCACATAAATAAATGTGTAATAGAATTCACTCAGCTATTATAATCCTGTGAAGCTCAGTGAAACCTCATGATGTGTCCCCATCCCCGAAGTCAACCATTTCAATGTCCTTTCCATTCTTTTCATATACATACTTCCGTTGGGCTTCCTCTTCCACACAGGCGACCTGTCCGTCATTCAACTGGCAGGGATAAAGCAGAAGGAGAGTGGTAACATCCTGGCTCTAAAGAGACGACCACCGTGCCTCTAAGCTGACGGAGACCTTTTATGTGACCCAAAATGCACTGCTGATGTTGACAGTGAGAACCTGTTAACTCTTAACGGGGCAAACCGGTTGGAACCGCTTTCAAACAGGCTTGACCCTGGGGAGTGATCAACAAATGGTTTGTCACCGTACACCCTGGTGGAACCATTGCTCCCAGAGACGGCAGATGTGCCTGCTCACAGAATTAACACTCCCGACCGCAACAAGCGTTTAGCTCCAAACCGAGGCCGGTGTATCTGTAGTATCCCCTTGTAAAGAGTCTGCTATAATGACAGACCATTAGGCTGGCTTCAGATGAAGGAGTTACATGGCTGCCTCTCTGAATAGGCAGCTGATGAGGGCTGCTGGCTGGGGCTTTCCCCATAGACTGCTGTTGATGTTCATCTGCCCATAGGACGATAGAGGTGGTTGTTCTGATGGAGGGATTATACTTCTAACCACATATGGAAGGAGGGCTAAGTGCTCTGTTCCATACGTGACAATTAAAAACGTCTTTCCGATTGGACAGAGACACACGGCGACATAGTTGTTATAATTTCAAAGGGCTGTTCACATGGCGAGCCATGCTCCCTCAGTCCAAACCACTGGGATGCTACTCAGTCAGTGAGACTGGGGTCTGACTCCAGCCAAGTTCCCCATGTGGAGGCAAAAAAGGCTTTTGATGTTGGGATGCAGATTCACACCCAACACACGATTCACACAGACAGGATCAATTGCAGATGAAGCATGTCGATATAATGAGATCTTAAGATTGCAGGCGGGAACCTTTCACACAAACATGTGTTGGATTTGTGCTTGTACAAGCGGGATGGTTGTAATGTTTATTCATCTGTGTGGCAGAGGCAATGGAATTGAGAGCGTTTCGCTTTGTGGTGCACAGAGTGATCTAAACCCATTTAGTACTTTGGAAATCCGATTTAATCATGGAAAGTACAATATAAAGGGTCAGCTGTAAATTTTTTAATTGAAAGCAATTTCAAGAATTAAGTGTGATCAAGAATCAAATTAAACCTATTACACAAGCACATCTTGCAACAGAATACATTTAATTTCAAGCCCGCATGTATGACAAAGTGATGCAAAGTAGAATCTGTTACCATGACTCAATATCATGGATGACTTCATGTGCATTGTAAGTGTGTTCTGATCTACTATACCTCACAGTACTTGCCTATCAAAAGAGCTGTCAGGTTATGACATTATAAATCCAGGCATCTTCTAATAAAAAAAAGAACTAACAAAAAATATTAAAAGAGAGAGAGAGAGAGAGAGAGAGAGAGAGAGAGAGAGAAGTGAGGACACTGTGAGACGAAAGAAGAAGTTGCTGGCTTGTTTCACTCAGACAGGACTGTAGCTCATTTTGACGGGACCTGGTCCTCCCCTCCCACTCGGCATCATTAGCACACACAC
>JAVQIZ010030225.1:0-12860 GCA_036023535.2 Galaxias brevipinnis
AACAATGGTTGTTCCCCCCCCCCCCCCCCCACCCAAACAAAAAGGAATTTGGGGATTTGGGATATTTTGCTGGGCTTTGAATCTCGCTTTTTTTTGTTTTTTTGATCCTTTTTAAAAAAGACATAGCAAAATCGGCTCGCACTCAGGTGGACAGGACGGCACATGTGCACACACGTAAACGCACCCACACTACACACATATGTATGTTGAGGTGGCGCTAAGGGCACGGGGCACGATTTAGGGCATGACTGCCATAACCGTCCCAACCCCCCCCCCCCCCCCCCACACACACACACACACACACACACATAGACACACTCTCTTTGTCTCCCTCTATCTCTGCAGCCAGCCCTCAGACAGGTCTCTGGCAGAGATCAATAACCCAGTGGTCCTTGTGTTCAGTCCTAATTAGGAGACTAAAGCGCTCCTCCATGCGTGCCGAGGAAAAACTCTAGGCTCCAGGCACCATTGACAAATCCAGGAGACAGGCAGGCTCTATGTATTGGATTTGATCAGTATTTCATTGGAACAGTTGTATGTCAAAGCGGTGTTTATGAAAGTCTACCGATAGTCTTTTGAGTTTGTTATGGATTTCTTTACAATCAGTCTATTATTAGTGAAATCCTACAAACAGAAGGCCATTGTAAAAGAAGAAGAATAGCCTTGAAGGCGTGTAAAAATACAGTTTTTAAAACTCTTTCTTTCACTCCTAAAACCAAATATTTGAACTCACCGATTGTAATAATGTATTTGTTTATTGCTTTTACCTGGTGTGTAGGTAACCTGGCACAAGCTGAGCTGATAGGCCGGGAAGCTCTGAAGCTTCTCCCTAATGACCACACCATCATGTTCTCATTGGCTAATGTCCTGGGCAAGCAACAAAAATACAAGGTTGGTCAGCCATTCATTGACCTGTTATTTCCTTTTCTGCTGAGGTGTGCCCGCTATGAGTCATACATCACAGATCTTTCTAGATGTGTTTTTAGCGCACACACCTATGACATTTGTAGTGTGGTTCCTTACAGGAGTCAGAGGGATTCTTTCTCCATGCTCTGAGGATCAACCCAAACGCTTCTAGTTGCCACGGCAATCTGGGTAAGAACGCCGAACCCTTGTAATTGGCTAGCTTTCTGCATAAAATGATGGGATGCCTTGGCAGAGCTAGTTCAGGCCAGCAACTCGGACACAGCATTTAACCACGTCACATCAATCAACCAGTTGCATTTGCTCAGTAGTCTAACACGGCCTACTGAACCGCAGTCACTCACCACACTGCTCCTACAACTGCTCGCTCACTGCTGCACCACACCATGCTTCTGCTCGCTGCTGCACCACACTATGCTCCCGCTCTTGCTGCTGCGCACCTCCACCCCAGCTTCCACCTTTTTAGGGTATGTTGCACTGTGTCCGATGGGGGATTCTGCAGATATCTGCTCACTACCAATGGTTGTTAATTTAGCATTTGTATAAGAACCCGTGTGGGGACGCAATCAGAGCAGCAGACCATTGACGCCATACTTCAAAGTATTACCATGTATTGCAATAAATTGTTAAACCTATCATAAGTTGTCCTGACTGAAATGGCATTTAAGATGTCAAGAGATCAAAATCCAAATACATTCAACGTGTAACAGGAGCGACATTTCTCACACACAGTTTGTTTGACTTAGGATTTGTGTGGTGTCGTTAGTTGAATGAAAACCATACTAATCAAAGTCAGATTCAGTCAATGTCATAGTCAAGCTCCTCTTGATAGTTGCTCCATCTGAGGTGTGTGTGTGTGTGTGTGTGTGTGTGTTTCAGCTGTGTTGTACCATCGCTGGGGTAAGCTGGAGCTGGCTAAGAAGCACTACGAGCTGTCTCTTCAGCTGGACCCAGAGGCCCACGGCACCCGAGACAACTACAACATGCTGCGCCGCAAACTGGACCAGCGCCAGCAGAGCGGCCCCTGACGGCACGCCACCAACTCTCTCTCTGTCTCTCCCCCCTTCAAGCATTCATGTTATTCATTCCGACTTTCTACCACTTCCATTGTTGAACAAATAAAGACCATTCGCTGTGACTTTGTATTTGGACATTTCCTGGGAAAATGTTTATATTCGCATGGATGATAACAATAAAGCTATTTATGCGAAACTATAATCCTCGCCTACTTTGTCATTCTTTTTTTTTTTTTATTCGTTTGCATGCGTTGCGAAATCTGTTGGAGGTTTGACGGCTCGCGATCCGATCTGCCAGCATCTGGCTTGGTTTAGAGGCGGGCAGTGTGTTAGAGGTTAGAGGCAGGTGCTGTGGGTCTATGTGCCCTGGGCTGGCTTTGGTGTGGCCCTGCTCTGCTCTGACCTGGGGAGACATGTGGAGCTCATCCTCGGTGACCCCCAATCCTCTTTCATCCCCCTGACCCGGTGTTGTGTCAGCTGGCCTCGGCGCTGTGCACGGGGGGGTCCACAGCCCCTCGTTGTAAACTCTTTTGGGTTGTGTTTGGGTTGGCTCTCCCTCGGGAACCCCACTCGGTGGAGGATACGGAGGGGCTGCCGCGTGGGCCCTGGACCTTCCACCACGGCCCTCCTCTGCGAGGGAGAAGGAAGATGGTATGAGGAGGAGAGGTTTTAGGAGATGCCGTGCGCTTACTGTCTGCCTGCAACGTCATCCTCGTGTACGGCCGCCGCCGGCCTGGAGTTTGACGCCATGTTTGTTTGTCCAGCAGTTGCCAGCCCTGTTGCAGGCTGGAATGTCACTGTCCAGTGAGCAGGACCTTCCTCACCCCTCCCCCCCTCCTCCGCTGCCTCTGCCATTAATGGGAGAAAGGTGTTTGCTGGGGGATGTTTTTGTGAAGTGTCCGCCAGAAGACGCGGGGTCAGCAGGGACAGGAAACCCGTGGCCGTGGCTGTATGAAAACAGCTCTATAGCAACGGCTTCAAAGACAGCCGGGATGAGCTCCCCAGGGACTTTGTGCGCGCACACACACACACACACACACGCATTTGCTCCTCTTGAAGGATGCCGCTGAGGAAAAAGGTGACCCCGATGTGAAACATCAGTCAACAAGTGTGCACCCGGGTTCAGAGTTCAGCGCACTTCTATTTTTTCACCTGCTTCCTACAGCTTGCAGGAAACTTTTGAAGCCGCGGCGGGCTGGTATGGCTTTGCTTTACGCGCCGCTCTGTTTGTTTGCACATACAGTACAATACACCGGCGGAGGCTTTGAAGATGTTACTGATACACCCGTTGAGAGGGTGATGCGACACACATGACCAAAAACGGCCTCTGTATATTAACGCCTCCATGTGCTTCTAATATCCAGTAATGAAATTTCCCTCTGGTACGATTCTGTTTTTATGTTCTTGACTTTGATGTAAAGACACAATGTTGGACCTATTTGAAAAAACAACAAACAAAAAAAAAAAGAAACGCCTTTACAGAATGCTGCCGTCTTAGTGAAGATCAAAGATGTTTGAACATGGGAGGAAGACACTGAACGGGTTACTGAGGTAAATTATGTATTTTCAGCCTATAAATATACGATAAGGTAACTTTGTCATTTGAAGCCATACCCTTTATTTCAATAAAGAGATACTACCCTCATCGGAGATACAGTCAATAGAGGTGGGCTTCTCTGCAGTCTCTGGGCTTGCTTCTGTTAATTTCCTCTCATCAAAGTCGAGTTAAACCTTGTTTTTTTGTGGACCTAAAGCTGGGTGTCTGGTCATCAGCTGGCTCATACACTCAGCAACAGGGTAGCAGATGTAGAACTCCATTATTCTTTGAATAACGTTGAATGTCATGTTATTTGTGTGGGTTGAATTCACCGGCTCAGCAAACCTCTCTGTGATCTGTTCTGATTGACAGAAACCTGGAGTGGCGTTCATTAATGATGCTATTCCACTTCGTTATGAAGCCCTCGTCCTGTACACTGACTTCTCTGGTATTCACACCTTTTACCTGCTTGGCTGCTTCCTCACAATGATATCATGAATTCCACTGCCTGGAGCTACACTGTGTTTGCTTGGATTGACACTGCTAAATTGATTTCTTGCTGAACCGATGAACATAGCAGAAATATTTTCAGAGACCACGGCTCAACAGCTGAAACCATGTATTTCAAAAATAGGACAAAGGATTTTGTTTTGATAGCTGTAGAAAAAAGAGGGGAAAAAACACTTCAAAGATATTGTCATTCTTTTGTTATAGCTGACAAAAGAGTTACACGGGTGCACTAATTTGATCTCACCAATGATGTTTTTGAACAGCAGGTGTGCTAGTTTCCATCTTGATAAGCACTGGCGACTACAGGCCTGTGAAAAGAAACAGTGGATTCATCAAGAATGCAGGACACAGGTTTTGACTGAAACAAAGCACTGACGGGAACACGAGGAGTGTGTTTTGTACTGTGGCAGACTGAGGAAGACTGTGAGTAGTGAGGCCTTTGAAAAAAACAAAGAACACCATGAAAAAGGTGAAAGAGGCTTAATCAATGTTGCTATAAATATATTTGTAGAGTAATTTTTATACTATATTTACAGTTGTATTTTAATAATAATTTTAGTAATATCAATATTTTTGTTTCGCTACATATATTGTGTTATACACACACACTGTATACATACATAGATTAATATACACCGACACAGACACACACACAAACATGCACACACAATGAGACACGGTTAATCTGTAAGATGTCTCGAGATGAGCCTCTAATCATGGTGACAAGACGTGATCCGGGATGGCCCTGTCCAGCCCTACTTGTCCCTCCCTCTACCAAAACAACCCTAATGGACTCTGATGGACACCTCCATCTTGGCTGTCTAATTGATGTAAATGCTGAGTATTTGAACCCTTCCACCCCACCCCTGCCTCCTCTAACATGAAGGGTCCAAGGTTATGCTCGCTGTGTGATTATCAGACTGGCAGTCCTTATTAGCAAGCAGCTTGTCCGCTGCCGTGCCTCGCCATCTCGAGGAGGAACCCTCCCTGTCCCCTTCATCTAGATCCCATTACATGACATGACCCAGCCTTAGACACTACTAGTGGTCCGTGACATTGGGGGCACTAGGGCATGGTGGCATTTGAATAGAGGAGCCCCGCGCACCGCCTGTCACTGTGCTTCTTATGGCGCGGCTCCGTCCGTCTGCTCCGTCCCTCCAGTCAGGGGGAAGGAGGGCCTCCGTGGCTGGCTGTGGGGCCGGTGGAGTCCACGCACGCTGCCATCGTCCATAGTGGTGGCTGTCACAAACTATTCTGCCACACAGACCCCCCAGAACCCCCCAGTGACCAGGCTTATGATTAATGGTTGGAGACGGCCTGTAAAGAGTCCGGTGAGGCCAGATGCTAGCCAGGGCCGGTGCTGAAATGATACAATAGAAGTCCTCTGCCAAGTTGGCTGCCTTACAAAAACTAGATGTTCCAAAAGATTGATTTTGATTTCGTGTAGTAGCGCCTGAGGGGCCGACCGTGGAGATAAAATACTGGTTTGAAGTATTCTGGCACACATCACTTCAGCTGGGAAATTCACGGGAGGAAACGCAAAATTAGATAACGGAATAAAACCCAATTGTAAATATTAAAGCCACTGATGCCCGCACCAAACACTCGCTGAAGGTTCAAACCGCTCGTTGTTTTTTTCGTGTCGTTCCATCGCCTGCCGAGGGAAGCCGCACTTTGGCTGCGGGAGGGGGGAGAGGAGGGAGGGCTGGTATCGTTTCCAGCAGGAGCCCTCAGAGTCTGTTTTGCAAAACAAAACAAAGCAGCCAGACCCTTATTGAAAAATATAGTGCAGTGAGACGGAAATGTATTAACTGGCACCAGTTAATGTGTGCATTATTCATTTTGGCTGAGCATGAAAAATGATCTAAAGAGGTCTGAAATTGCAGACGTGCAGGCTGACTGCACAGTGGCTGGGCTCCTTGGTTCGTTTCATCCTTTCGCAGGGGCGTATTGGGCGGAAGGAGGGGCGGAGGGACAGACCGAGGGATGGAGAGTCGGGGAGAAGAAGAAGGGAGGGGAGGGGAGGGGAAGGAGCGCGCTCCCCTCTCTGGACAGGGCTTTGCCGTAACAGCTGTGCTCCTCTCACGAGGGGGCGGCCGCAGCACTGGGAGCAGGCCTGGCCGGGACAGATGGAGCAGCCGAGCTCAGCCTCCCCTCTCTGCTCTGCTCCGCTCCTCTTATTAAAAACACAATATCGCCTCCGCTCTCATCCTGCATGCGGGCACCGTGTGTGAACAAGGTGTGTGTGTGGGTGCGAGTGTACACTGGTATGAGAGGTGGACACGGTGGGGCAGGAAGGGACTCCTCTGAGATGGGATGCCTGCCTCACGTACGCGCTCGTCTTTAAACTACCGTGCTGGGGGGGGGGGGGTGATTGGAGGAGGACTGGCTGTGTGTGTACTGGCTGTGTGTGTACTGTACTGGATGTGGTAGCCCAGAGCCTCCACATTCAGGCTGCTCCCCTGGTGTCTGACGCTCGTCTTCTCTTTGTCTCACTCGGTAGATGTTGACTGTCCAGCCCCCCATCCCCCCCCATCCCCCTCCGTCCCTCCCATCGCGCCTGGCTCCCTCTGTCTTCCTGCAGGGCTGCGGTAGGAGGTAGCAGGGCAGGAGACGGTGCCAGCGGCATATGGCTCTCCGCTGCGCTAAACATCCACACAAAAGACAGGCCCATCCGTCATGGCCGTGGCCGGATGAGGCGAGAGAGCGGCCCTCTGATGAATGGTGTTTAGGACTTACCTGCTGCTCGAACATTACCTCCCCCATCCCCCCGCTCCCCCATGCAAGCGTGCCATTAGGAGCCGCAAGGCCACAAATATACGGCCCTGGCGAGCCCGCGTCATGTACGCCAGGTTATAGCAAATAATACTTAGGTCTTCCAAAAGCCCGGCACGGAGCCCCAGGTCAGGCCTTCATAGACCAATTAATGCCCAGCATCTGCTGCATGCAAGGAACACGCTAAAGAACTTCCGAATCGTTTTAGGCAATTAAGAGGGGGGAGAGCTGCTTCCTGCCTTGGTCAAATACCTCTCATTGCTGGAGTAAGCATGCAACGGGTTTCTTAGATTAGACCAAATGAAGCCATTCTTCTGTGATTCTCTGTCTGGTTCTATGGTGAAACCGGCTCCCCTTTGTTCTTTCTTTAGCCCCAGTGTTTTTTCTGCCAAATTGAACAGAAGGCTGGGAGGCTAACGGGGGTCCACCCCAGTATCACCTTCTGGAGCTGAGCTACTAGCAGAGAAAGACAATCAACCTGAACCCTGCTGTCTGCAGCACAAAGTGAAAAGACTCTAATTGGGCTTTGCTTTTTTTTTTACGCTGCATTTTCCTGCAGGATTGCTGGATCATGTAAAAGCAATTAAACCTTGGAGCGACAATTCTGATTCTTTTCGTTTTCATCAAGCTCAATGAGGAGAGTTGTTTGGAAAATCAGTTCACTTGAGAATGTGTCAGTGTGTCATGTAGGGGTGATTCTGTTTTACTTTATTTTTCAAGAAAACATATTTCAAGTATTCGACTAACCGTTCATTAATACAGGATGTGTGTGCTGTGGTACATCGACATCTAAAAAAACAAAAGGCATGCAAAAAGAAAATGAAGGAGTTGGTTCATGCAAATGTATGTTGCTTTTCTTTGTGTAGAACGGTCAACCAAAATATTGCCTATGGCACATAATCAGCCCTTAATAGAGGCAATACTTTATGTTACACCTAGAGGCAGTGTTGCCCACAAAACCTCCTGGCCAAAACCCCAGCGCAGTAGACAGAAGTTCTGTGGAGAAATATGTGAGTAGCTTTTAAAAAAAAATAACAATTCTAGACTTTTTCTGTTCTTAAAACACAGTAAAAAGTGAAGCCTATTTAGATGACAATATCTGACAAGGCTCAATTTGACTGATTGAAAGATCAGTAGTCTTAGATCAATTATATTTATACAACAATGTTCTATATTATTACTTTATTTTTAGTTAGCTAATGTTTGTTATTGATGGAATATCATAAACATACAGTATTCCTTAAATGTAATTAGTGTTTTTTTATGACAGTGACCTGATGAGTAAATAGAATCTCGCACCATACAGCACAAAGCACAGTGAAACAAACACAACCACAGTTTGACAGAAACTGCTTGTAGTAATTGAAATGTTTTTCATCTATATTGCAGAACCTTCATTATTAAGGTAAGAAAGAAAATATAAAATATTACCTAAAACGTAATTTAACCCCTGGGAATTATTGCAAAAAACATTATCTTTTTTTGTACAAAAAAATACTGAATGATATTGCAGAATCCAAATGAGACTTCATTATAGTCTCTCTTGCTGGGTTTTAATTGCTAAAATAACTAATCACGGAAATGAGCATCTTCCGTGGTTTTGCCTCTAAAAGCAGAATCAAAATCTCATTTTCTAAATGAGTGTTCTTCCCCTTAGCATCTGTTGGTAATACAGCTTAAGCAGATAACAGTTAGCATCCTGGAAAATTAACCAATCTATTTCAAATAAAGCATAAAAGTGCCAGGAGACCCATAAGATCATGAAATACAACGCTTTGAATCTACATCTTGAACTTGAGTCGAACACTGAACAAATTCTGGAAAAAAAAACCTTTACCAGGTATCCGAAATACTCAGGAAAATTATAGAAAAATCCTAGATAAAATGTCCCAATTTAGTTTTCAGCCAAAATGAGAAAGGGTTATTTATATTTCTCTACCATGTATGATTAAATAGTATTAGCCTAACATTAATCTGTTTGAATTGTGTTTTCTTTTCAATGCAACTTGTACTTGTAGACCACAGCCCTGTGAAATAGTTGTTTATTTATTTCTGCTCACAGTTCATTTGGTAATGTCCCCAGTAATAAGTCATAATTAGGGGAATGCTAGATAACCACAACAGATTTGCCCCGATGCATGCCAAGCATTGTTAGTCAAGCGCTTAACAATCTCACAACTGCAAATGTTCCACTCGACAGAGTCCATACATTGTATTATTAAGTCTGTTAATGTACCCGTTTCTTCTCTGAGACACAGTGAGGGACAGTGGCTGGTGTGACACCCACACACACACACACACACACACACACACACACACAGAAGTGAGAATCTCACGGACCCTTTCACCTCTTTTGTGAGGTCGGGTTGGCTTTGCATCCACTTCTGTTTGCCCACCATGCAAAACGTGATCCACTATCACGCCACAGACGGTGAGATGCAACATGAAATACCTTCATTTGCATCGGCTTTACAAACTCCCTGACTTCTCTTTATGCCAACGACCCACCAGTGTCTCTATAAAATTCACTTTAGCCATGGGGGTCCCGAGGCCTTGCTAAATACTGGCCCAATACGGCTGTCAACAGCCTGTCAATCAGAGGACAAATCCTTATGATTAAAAATAGCTTCACTTGTCTGCTTCACAAAGCCTTGTGAAGAACCACATTTTTTCTCATCTAAATTGTGACTTTCCCTACTTCAGAGAAAGTCTAGTAAAATGTATGTTTTGATTGTTGTTAATCTATTAAGTGGATGTGAATGCAGTTTAATAAATTGACTGTCTTTTGATTGTAATAAATAGTAGTATATAACGTAATAGCAAAAGTAATTATAGTGATACAACAACAAAAATGTTTGGCATTAGTATTTAAATAATCAATTATCAATATAACGGCATGTACAATTTTTTTTCTCCAAATGGCTCACTTTCATTGCCTCTCACTCGCCTAGTTTTCACAGTCCATTAAATAACCAACCAGAAAAGGGGCTGCTCAAAGACATGTTTAGGAAGAGAAGCCTGGACGCACCATTCACATGGAGCAGCCTGGCGGAGCGAGCGACGGAGCAGCGAGGACGAGCCTCAGATGAGGCGGCTGTAGGCAGGGCCGACAGAGAGACAAGACATGGGGAAGATAAGAGGCCACGTCTAATCTCCACCAGATAGCTGCTACGCCGGCTCTGCTGCCCGTGGCCGTCTAAATCCTAGAGGTTTGTTCTGAAGTGGAAGGACTTAACTTAAACCCCTTTCAACGTGGCTAAATGTGTTTTTGTAATTAAACCCATACAATTAACACTGACAAGCACAGGTCATACGGAGCGCAAGCCCCTCTGTTCAAACGGTCCTCAGCAACTCGGAGGGAGAAAGAAAGAGAGACAGAGAGGGAGGGAGAGAGAGAGAGAAGGCTGGAGAGGAATGGAGTGAGACAGAACATAGCTACATGAGTTGAGTGTTGCGGCTGTGTCTGTCTCTCCGAGGTCAAGCCACAGTGTTTACCGGGAGCCCATGTTCCAGATTTGGGAAGTATCCGGTTCCCTTGCCTCAAAGCTTGGGAGTTACTGGGGCACATCTTTCAATTGAGAAAAATAAAAGCCTCATAGCTAATTCAACTGAAACATCTGCTGTTGTGTTTATAATACTGGGGGAAAGGCCCATGAGAGAATCTGGTAACGTCTTTATTATAACAACAGGACCTGTGATGGTCTTAACAGGACAAAATTATTCATATTCAGATGGTCATATCACTATATTTATATAAAGCCAAAGTTTGGATTAATATTGTTCAAATTAATTCTTGTGATATTTATAATCTGTAGTTTAGTATGTTTTATTTGTCTGGAATCGAAAACACTGCTTTTAACTAATTATTTGTCAAATCTACTATACTATTAAAATAAAGGTCAAAATAAAAATGAACATAAAGGTATGCCAATTTAAATCAACTGCGTCTATATCTTGGTGTAAAGTTTTAATCCTTATCTCAGTCTGGATTTTATACTTCTATGTAGATAGAATTGTAAATTTGCTGTAAAATACAAAATATGTTTAATTCATTTCAGGCAAACTTAAGTTCAAAACGTTTGCTCTTAATTTAAAACTTCTGATTGGTTTTGTTTTCTGTTAGGAATCTATGGTTTTACTATCAGAAAATGGAATAAATGTCTCAAAGAACAAAAAGCTAAATAAAATTTCAATTCTGTCAGTTATTTTGACAGTGGTTTGCAATCAATTATAGGAGCATATGTTTGGCCGAGTGAAAAGCGGGGTTCAGGTAATTGTAAGTGAAGTTGACAAAGCCTTTTAAAGAGTGCACTGTTCCCCTTGACCCAGCCAGCCATGAAATTATAATGGATCTCTTTCAACCTCCGACACCATGGCCACTGCGACGGGCCACTCATTATTGTGGAACTAAATGAATCTTTTGGTACTGCTTCAGCCGTCTGCGCCACTTGAAAACACTATACGGGCTGCGGCCTGCGCATTGAAAAAGGAATTAGAGGACGTTCAGTAAACAAAGGGAATAAAAAATATCAAGTGTCCGACAAAGACATGCATTTATCTCAGAAAAGACATCAAATAGTACAACTTGATACTGTAAACACCTTTTTTAAATCCAATATATGTTTGGCAAACAAAGAAGCATTAAGTCATGGATTTATATATTTACTTAAATAAATAAATATATAGGCTGCATTTGTGTTTTAATTTGAAATAAATTGTTTTAATTTAATCCAAACGCTTTTCCCATAATTTACCAAGCCGAGGTTTAAACCTCTTTGCTACACTACTTCATGCCCTATCACACGCAAACACAAACAAACGTGGTAATAAACGCTCACTGTTGTATGTGGTGTTTCAAAGGAGAGTCCGCACACCCTGTGTCCCAAACTGAAGTGAGAGGTGGCTGGCTGGCTTTATAGGAGCCTGGTTGGGGCCGAGCTCTTCCTGTGTTCCCTGTGTCCCAGGAGCGGATGGACAAGGCCTGAGAGCCTGATAGAGGAGAGGCACACACAGACAAAAATAGGAAAAGAGAGAAAGAAAGAGAGACAGAAAAGAGGAAAAGGGAGAGCGTGGTGCTGATGGGTCCTCGGGCACTTCCTGGGGCATGTGCCCGCTCAGCGTGGCATTGCTTATTCAGCACCCTGCTCCGACCGCACAAACCATCGCACGGCCGTCGGAACAACACACACACATACACACACACACACACACACACACACACACAGACGCTCTCTCACAGACACTCATTAATGCATTAACACTGACCGTGTAGAAAAACACACTGTACACATAAACATGCAGGCCAAGCCCGCTCCCTCCAGAGAGGTGTCTGCGCCGCGGGCCTCCGTCCTCAGATGGATCGCTGGAGAGGCACAATTAGGCACACGGCGACTTAGTGAGCTGTAATGTTACGCCACCACCAGGCCTCTCAGCGTCGACGTGCTCCGCAGCCCGCCCCACCGCTCCTCTTCGGGTAGCCCGGACACTTGGAGGAGAGAGCGTTCCGGACCGGCGGTCCCTACGGACCCGGGGGGGGCTGGACGACGGGTTCTGCTGGGGTCCAGACGGGGCCGGGGGAGCCCCAGTGCACATGTCAGGAACAGAGGAGAGAGCCCAGGGCCGCTCTGGAGGAGAGACACACACGTCAGGCCGGGGCGAGAGCTTCCGCTGCTGCTCACGCTGGCAGCGACATGACACACGCTTGTGGGTGCGGGCATGCAAGCGTTCACGTAGGTGGGTACACACACACACACACACACACACACACACACACACACACCCTTAAACACACACTGTGCACACGCTCTTGTACATTAACTGTGGGGCCAATCCAATTAACACCCTGCTACAGCGTCGGTCATAAGAGAGAGCCTTAATGGAGGAAGAGGGACCGTGGTGGTAATCATGTATGCAAATTGGACTGAACGTAAGCACACAAACACATTGCACATGAAACAGTAGCCCCCGCATTTCCCCAACGCTGGCCGTCCCCACAATAACCCCCCCCCCCAAAAAAAGGCGATACTGCACCGTCATGGATCCGCAATGTCTGACATTTAGCAAGGGCAACATTTCCCTTCGCGTCTTGCACTTCGCTC
>JAVQIZ010030234.1:0-7500 GCA_036023535.2 Galaxias brevipinnis
TCTGTCTGTGTGTGTGTGTGTGTGTGTGTGTGTGTGTGTGTGTGTGTGTGTGTGTGTGTGTGTGTGTGTATGTGTGTGTATGTGTGTGTCCCCTCAGGTGTCTTTTGTTCGTTAACTAAGTCTCCTCCCTCCAGGAGTCTTCTCTACTTTGAAGTGTCAATCCACTCCAGGAAAAGCCACACAGACAATGGTTAACCACTGGAGATGGAACCAATAAGGGGAATGGCTAAATTTCTTTGCTCTCTGAGTGTGTATGTGTGTGCACGTGCGTGTCCTTGCTCAATCACATATTTGTCTTCTTTCTAGAATGTCCTTTAGCAGATGTCGCTGAAAATGACATGTAATTTTTAATATGAGCCACATGCTTTACACATATTCAATTTGATGAAGAAAAGACGAGATCTTCCTGAATAACCAAATCATAATTTGGCAGTCAGAGCTATTGGAAAATGCTTTGGAAATAATGAAAGACAATTCACATTGCCATTGATAAGTAATTTTAGTCTCATTGTTTGGCATTGGCAAAGCCGTGCTGTATTTGTCAAACTGTCTGCCACTACTTGACTGTATTGTGGAGCTATAAACTGTGCTGTAAAAGGCTTTCTAGAATTTCAAAAGGCAAGGCTCTTGTGCCATGCCTTGTACTTCTTAGAACACAGCACACAATAACATTAATACATACGTTTGTTTCATTTTTTTTTCAGAGAGGCCTATTGACCCAAGCTCGAAGAAAAAGTTGAAGAAGATTACTAAGGAAAATCGGCGGATTGGCTTTGACTGCTTTTGTCTCATGTGAGTCTGGGGGAGACTTTGTATTCAAAATGAAACAGCAGCTTCAGAAGAAACCGCTACAATCATGAGACAGACAAAGCAGCCTGCCATTTCTGTATGAATGCAGTCTGGTGCTGTAAAATGAGAAAGTAACAGTTAGCAATTCCACACAGCAGTGCACATGATTACGTTTAGGGCAGTCTCATTTATAAATGGCTCCATACCGTTCAGTGGCACATTCACCGTACACACCACAACAAATGCCATGATCAAAAACATGTGGCCACTCTGGTGTAAACACAAAGAAACACCCATGCACACACACACACGCGCGCGCACACACACACACACACACACACACACACACACGCACAGCCGCAAACACACCCACATTCACACAAACAGACCATATCTTACCGTGTGCGAGAGATGAGATAAAGGGATTACTGGGGGTGGCTCTGGTGAAACTCTGACTGACATGGCAGCTCTGGAGTAATCCAGCTAATCTCGCTCAACCTCATTGGTGCCGGGGGTCTACAGCCTCTGACCCCCCAGAACCAGGAGAGGGTGCCAGCAGAGTGTGTGCACTCACTCACGCACACGCACGCACGCTTGCACACACGCACACACACACACACACACACACACACACACACACACACACACACACACAAAGATGCCCACAATACTATTAAGAACAAAACTTCTACTACTACTAGTGCAACATCAGCTGTGGAACCATCATTCAAGGCATTCATACTTGAGCCATTGATGAGAATAGTAGGCTTTGCACATGCTTGTATTGTGGCCAATTTTTTTCAGTCTGTATGCCACTGTGTCAACCTTTTGTCGATTTGTCTGGCTCAGGTCACATAGAAAAGGTTGTTAAAAGACCTGTGCAGAAGCCAGGGCTGTAACAACCATTCAGAAGCTTATGTTCGTAACCAAATGAGAACGGCAAACAGATGTAATGCTCACCATTATATGCTGTATCCATATGTTTGGAGTGTAAAACAGAGTGTTTAAAGCATATAAATATAAATCTTATATTTCTACTAGTTAACATTCCAAGACAACTTTTAAGTTATATAGGCCTATTCTGGGATACTATTGTTCATGTCAGTTAAATATAAACAGATGTCTGTAGCTGAGTGGATAGTGTTGTCTTTCTGTAGCTGAGTGGATAGTGTTGTCTTTACACAATGAGAAGATTCATATTGCCAAGCAATTACACACTGTAAGTTGTTAGACCCTACTGTCTCTCGGTCTGCTAGGATTGGTCAACCGCACTGTCAGTTGTAGGGCTACGCCCTCTGTGAATCAGTGCTGTAGTGTGTTGCTGAGAGCGCTCAAACGCGCTGGTTGAGCAAGTGATGGGAGACGCACACGGACCCTTTACGCACAGACGACTCACCTTGACCGTTTGTTATTTCGCTGTCTTAATATCATAAACTGAGACGCAGGCTGCGGAACAAGACGCTATGATATATCTTTAATTTCCGAGAAAAGTGCCGTATGAAGTGCGAAGTTTGGAATATGTTTCCCGTGCGAAGACTTCAGCAATGGAAGAGGAGGGAAAGACTTTGCCAATAATGCCTAATTGGAATAGGATTATTGACCAAAACTCCTATGGAATATAGTCCAATATTTCACAATCTACATGTTGTGTCACCATCCCACGTAAAAAACAAACTTTTTGTTTTCTGCATCATGCTGTCACTCTGGTTATACATGATATATTGTTGTGTTGGCTACTGTTCTAACATGCCTAGTGTAATGGTCAGTTCTGCAGGCAAATATAAAGAACATTCAGATTTAGAGCTCAAAGATGATTCCGATTACGACAGTCTAGATCATTCGCTCGGGTCGTCAAGGGATTTATTGAATAATGAAAATGATTTGGAGAGCAGAGGAGAAGAGTGGGAGGAAATTAGAAGCGAGGCGAGGTCGTTGGATGATAATGCCATGTCAAATTTCTTCAATGAATCGGAAAGTAAGAAGTTGCCCCAGGCAATCATCATCGGGGTGAAGAAGGGTGGCACGAGAGCGCTGCTGGAGTTTCTCCGCGTGCATCCCGACATCAGAGCAGTAGGAGCGGAGCCACACTTTTTCGATAGGAACTACGACAAAGGACTTGAGTGGTACAGGTAATGACACTTGCTGGCCTTCTTGTTGACTTTAGAAATATCTTAGAAAACAACATTTGTATGTAACATGTTTAGAGTGTGTACCCTTAAAATACGTAAACATATCTGAACTAAAGTAAGCAAACACTGAACATTCTTGAAGATTGAACACAAATTTCTGACTTGGACAAAAGTAGTTGGCAAATTAATAATGCAACATTGTATTAAAACCCATAGCTAACACATTCGCTTACTCTACAAGTGCACCACACACAAGATCGTATAGAGGGTAGTTTTTATAAATTCAATGTATAATTAGATAAGGTTTGTGGTATACTATTATCTGTACAGGTGATATTTTGTTATCTAAAATATTATACAGAAAGAGATACAAACAAACTGTAAGTTCAAAGAGCACATGAATATGAAAGTAAACTTAAGGGACAATTAAGCAATCTGCTCTAGGCCTGTGGAATTTACAGCCCAATGGCTGATTACAACAATATTGCCTTTCCACATTGTTTTTGTTAACTCTACATGTAGCCAAAGGCAATTTAATATGAAGAGCATTCTTCAAAAACACTTCAAAAAACATTTCAATTGCACCGGCTGTGCTCCTTTCCTCAAATCCCCATATATTTGAACAGGACTATTGATTCTCTGCTGGTTGATCTGACCTTCGCTCTGGGTTCTGCGAATTCCTCCTGTCTGTGAAATTCCAACTGGCGTGGAATTATGAAAAGAACACAGGTCAAAGATAAAACCCAGCTTCCATTAGTTTTGACTTGGATTCCCATTTTCAATTGATGTCACCAGAGTGTGGTTTATAACTACAAGCAACAAGGGGACTCTGTGACATATCCTCCCTGAGCTGCCAGTGCCAGATAATATAATAATATAAAATAATAATAATAAGTGTTCAGTTATTGATTCAGCTTCTTTAATAGAACCTGAGCCCCAGCACTCCAATGAAAAAAATCTAAACATGGATGTAGCTATTCCTGTGTGATTGTGAGTTTAATCTTCCCTTTGTGTTTATAAAATCAATGTGAAGTTACCAATTTCTTAGCATCTTCCAAACTGAATTAATCATGCTAACAAGTCGTATATCTACACAGTTATGTGATATAGCATCACTTGTACATTCCTATTATAGTATTGGGTACCTTTGAGATCTTCCAATGATTGATTTGTTTTAAGTTATTGTATCACCAGGCCCTCAACAACAGATGAGCACACACGTTATAATAGCTGTGCATCTTCAAGTATTCATTTGACTGAGCCTATAGAGATTAACGGTCAATGTCAAAGGCCTTTTTAGTTCTTTTTTTAAATTTTTTACCGATGGCTCCGTAGCGCTTCAATGGGGGAAGTGAAGCATTGTTCAAAGAGACTCCTCGGTTAATCTTCTGCAAGAATTTCCGGACAGGTTGAGGACACTTTTTGATGATCAGTCTGTGAGGAGGAAGCCTTTGTGCATCTCCACTGATGTAGGAATAAGTACAAATTGGAGAGGAACTGCCTGTTTTGTATGAAATGTGTAATGGCAGAATGCAGTGCCCGATTTATTGGTCTACTGTTCAACCAAAGTGGCAAAATAAGACCAAATAGAATTGGTAATATACAGAGCTGTCCTTTTGAATGAAAACAAACAATATAGTATATTTGTCACAGTTCGTATGCATACAACGTAGTATTGAAAACAGTGAAGCGGAGAGTGAAGTGTTCTTACGTGGCTTTGCATCAGGTGTGCATAAGCTTTTATGCGCAGGATTTCATCTCATGTTACACGCTGTCATTGGTTTTAATGACAACGGCCAGACCCACAGAATGTGATATTGAAAAAAAAAAAAAGCAGCGCTGTTTTATCTGGAGGCTTGCCTAATGAATGTCGTCTCCCTGGGGATGGTTAGCCTGCTAATTAAAACCTCTTGGCTTGAGTAAGCCCAACCAGACCGGAGCACCTCAAGTTGACCTCGGCAGAGAGCAACACAGAAACACTGTCTTTAATGATCCGGCCGTGGACGAGTGGGGGGGCGGGGGGGGCCGTTGTCTTTATGTTAGTGCACCACCGTCACCGGCTCGGCTCAGCAGAAATAATCACCCCCTCTGCCTTTTAGTGGAACCCTGCCAACCGTTGGAGGGGGACCTGGTCACAAGGACACACACTCCGACCGGCGTCCTGTGTTGTCCTCATACGTGTACGGTGTAGCGTCTCATTAAAAGGCTGCTTTTTGTATCCTGTGTTTTTTTTTGTTGCAGCTGTTGATCACAGTCTAGTCATCTTTGAAACTCGTTTTTACAGCTCAAACCCTTCCTTAGAGCTGAGCTGGGGGTAAAGATAAGATCGGAGACAAAGGAAATGGGCATGTGCGTCTGGACAGAGGTATGACATGCACTGCCTGTGCGCCCGCCTCACAGACTGATTGTTGGGCCAGGGGAGCAGGACGGGCTGTTGGGTGGGCCAGGGGAGCGGGGCGGGCTGTTGAGTGGGCCAGGGGAGCAGGGTGGGCTGCTGGGTGGGCCAGGGGAGCAGGGCGGGCTGCTGGGTGGGCCTGTGCCCCACCGCAGTGCTGAACTGGGCTCCCACTTGGTTGGCCCAACACGGAGGGGGTCTTATCGTCCCCCCTGCTGCAGCCTGATACCGTCGAAAAGGCCCAGCTCAGCAGGGGAACTGGCCACGGAATACAGCAAGCTCTCACCCACGGGCAGCACAAGGAGACACAGCCAGACAATTGTGCACGCTTACTCATACAGCGCGCAGGAGGGGAGTCCCGAAGCCGTGGGAAACGTTTTGCTCCTGCTTCCGACCCCTCCTTTTTTCCTCTGGTAGCGCCTCACATGGTGTAAACATCACCTATTCTCCTGCTATTACCACTGCTCGCTGTTTGCTTCGAACTAGCTGAATGAAATGAAAAACAGATGTTTGGAAAAAGTTGGTTTGTTGGTTGTGTTTTTTTTTTCTCCTGAGGTTGCACTATGCAAATCGACGAGCACCCTTCTTAGAGCAACACATGGAAAGTGTCCGAGGCAGCCTTCTAATTGAAAGCAGAGCCCCGGGGGAGCTAACTGTGGCCCAGTGGCAGATAGAGGGCAGTAAATCTAAAGGCTGCTTTTAGAAAGTGCAGCAGTGCTATGAAGCTCCCTGAAAGGGGATGCCGGCGAACCCCTGGGGTCTGCATTAACCCCGGCGATAAAAGAGGAGACAATTAGTGTGAAATGTGTTTTCTCTGCCTTCACTTTGTATGCAAATGTGCTCACCAGGGGTGAAAGGGCTTCCTGACAAATCCGGCTTGAGCCCCATCAGGAAAAGCCTCCGGTAGAACTTTAGCTGGAAAGTTCACTTTCCCCTGAGTCATCTTCCACCCTCAAAATCTCTTATTTCCACAAGCGTTTGGTTTGTATACGTCCAGCAGTGGCTTTTTCCTTTTTGCCTCATCATCACAACCGGCTGTTTGCATTGACGCAGGGGGAATCTGTAACTGGGAGAGAGCCTTCTGTGTGAGTTCACCCTCGCCCAAGTTAAAGCATCAGCACATTGATGGGAAAAAGAAGGGAAAAAAAAGTAGTTGATAATGAGGACATCCATTGAGGCATTAACGTGTGTGTGCGCGTTGGTCCTTAAAGAGGCCTGTCATAGTTATCAAAGAGAATGGTGCCCTGCAATTTCAGCTTCTCACCGTTCACACTCACCACTCCCTTTTCAGGGGGAAAATGAGAGACGTTCAGCTGCGTTCTTAAAATATCTCATCTCGATTTTGAATGCTCCGACAATAAACCTCGTTTGAAATTCTATTGTACCTTAAGGATGGAAAAGAAAAGAAAGGAAATGAGTAGGTAATTTGTCAGGCCACCGCACTCGGTGCAGCACTTTCCAATCATGGACAACTGAAGAGGGGCTGTTGCTGTTCACTCCGCCATGCCCCCAGGAGCTGCTGCCATGGTCATTGTTCTCTTGTCTTGAATGTTTTCAAGAGGTGATCAACTGTTGCCTGACTCCATTCTCTTTTCCCTCTTTAATGCTGCGCAGAGTGGATGCTTTGAAGTCTTCTAATCTTCTCTGGATCATCTCTCTGTGTTTGGCTTCGCTGTTGTCACTGATCTTCTGAGACCTAAAAACTCCTTCTAGGGGAACAGTCATTCATCAACATTTGTCTGAACAGGAAACGTACACTGTAGGATAAAACACATGCTACTTCATTTTCGTTCTCCTTGCAATGCATGTATTATCAGTCAGTGTGCTCAAACTAAACGGTTAGATTTACATAACAATAATGTAAATGGAATCGACGGTGTGATTCCATAAAAGACAATAGGCGACGACAGAAAGCCGTGGAAATTTGCTGGCTTTCATTCCCGTCACTGACAGCCAGGCACAAGTGTTTGTGGGTTGTGTAAACAGCCGACAGGCAGAATGGTCCTCTGCTAATGCAAGGCTGACAGTTGTGAGGAAGAAACCAGAATGGCTCATCCACTATTCCACCTCCTCTTCTCTCTGCAGCCGGGCCTCCCTCCAACGGCAAACCAGGTGGCCTTGAGTGCTGCTGCACACTGACAGTCACTCACCGAGGATGGGAAAAAGGGCTTTTTTTTTTCTATACCG
>JAVQIZ010030234.1:12500-25130 GCA_036023535.2 Galaxias brevipinnis
CTTTTCACTTTAATCAACACCAAAAGGGCAAGAACTAGCACTTCCGATTTAGACTTCAATCTGTCCTAAAAAGCGCCCTTCACAAGACGACGCTTGATGGAATATGATCGGGATGATTGCCAGAACCATAAAGTTAGTTCCGTCGCGAGTTATCACACTCAAATAGACATGTACAGTTTTACATTAAGTTATGCTAGTTTGTGCGTTGACATTACCGTGACATGATGTATCAAAGCTGATAAAGAGAACCAGTGGCGTACCCAGGGAACATTTGTCGTGATCTATCCATTTTGCTGTAATTGATGTATCACTTCAAAGAGATGAAACAGATTGGAGAGATTATGTTATTTCTTTCATGTCAGAAATAAATATATTTTACCAAAACCATTATTTATTCATTCATGAATTTTTTTTAAAACAGGTACTGTCATTACAGATTCCTTCCATATGCATGTTACAGATGAACTAGTCTGTTAGGAATCGTTTTTGTACTTTCCATTTCGTATTAGTCCCTGTTGGGATGTTTCCCACCTTACCTTCCTGTGAGGCTGCAGCAGGAAGACCGTTTGTTTTCTGATGGCCATGCAAACTGCCGTGGAAGCATGGGAGCCATGACTCATCAATCCGTTCATCATTAAGCTAACAACGCTAATTAGCACTATGAGCAAGGTTAGTTATGTCAGCGGTATTAGGCCCACAAGCCGTCAGTCCCCAGTGGCCTTGGCCTGTCAGATGTAAAACGGCAGCGTGGGTCGGGTTTCTCACGTCTCCGTGCCCAGGCGTCGCAGGTGATGAGCATCTCTCATTCTCTGTGTGGCCTCGGGGTGACACCTGACACTAGAGTGGGTGCAAAAACAGGTGTATTATTTGTGAGGGTGTGAATACGAGGTTCTTCAACCTGTTTACGCACGGTGCCTAATGTCGTCGGATTCTTTGAACTTCAGTCTGAGATGGCAGGTTCCAAACAAATCTTAGCGAATAAAGGAGAGCAAACATAAAACTCTTTCACAGCATTTATGAAACAGATTCATCGCTTTGCTAACATGCACCAATAGATTTTATATAAAATGGTTCAGTCAGGCAGATCCTAAACATCAATAATGTCTGTATCTTATCTAGTTTTCAAAAGAAGTAATAAACACTTATATTGGTATTTCACAACCTATATCTTCTCCCCATCACAACTCTCTATCTGTTGGTTGGCAACTGAGAGCTAGCAAAGCATCAACTGAATCTATTGACAGACAACCTCGTTGTCAACTAGTTGGAGAACACTCAGTAACCTAGGCCACAGGTGATAAAAGCCATGCTCTCCGCTAGCAGGCTAGCAGCCGACCAGCTCGGGAGGCAGCGCTCTGCAATTACGACGGGAGTGGAGGCGCTGGGTAATTGCCATGGCTCCCAGCTGGGGAATTGTTGTTAGCACACATCCCTCCGGGCTGTTGTGAAGCAGGGCTGCTGTTGTTTGAAGGTCGGGAAAGCGGCGGAGCAGACACCTGGCAGTCCTGAGCACGAAGGGACTTAAGCATGTCCACTTGGCAGCCTCCTTCGAGGAGGGATTAGGGTGATGCTGCCGAGCTGAGGTTAAAGAGAGGGGGGGGGGGATGACACGTCACATAGGATGGCCAGTTGTTTGGTTTAGGGAAACAGAAGGGCTGGATTTGGATTGGGCTCCTCTGTTTGTTTCATTGGCTGAGGCCCGTTTCCATTGTCTCTGCGTCTCCGTTTGAGACATACGTCTTTTAGTTTCAGTTGTTAAAAACTCGTTTTCGGGCCATTAGAATACATGCATGTTTTTAATACACCGTGTGTGTTTTGGAGACAACATCGTTCTCATCCAAAGAATCAATCCCGAGGCATGCTAATGGGGTTAGTGACTTAGGAATCCGCAAGGTCCTTTAAGCCACTTTAGCCTCTGCACACTGTAATAAGTACGTACGTATTAGGCCTGGCAGATTACAGGCCTCAGGGCAGGTGGAGCCTGCTCACCTGGGGTACGGAGGAGCTAGTGCTGTCTGCCTCTCCAGGTAAGAGCCAGGTTTAGAAAGCTCTAAGCACCCGACTAAGAGAGACAGGAGAAATGAGATGGGGAGAGATCAGCAGCCTCTCGAGTTAAGTGTCGGCGTCTGTCAGCCTGTCGAGCAGCTGTTAGCTTATTTGGGAAACCCCGACGTTTAACAGAGGTACCAAAAAAAAAGAAAAGCCTGGCGTCTTCAGAGGTGACGATGAGTAAATTTAAACGGTTTTATTTAGCTCTACAGCGTGGAGCCTCTCTTGTTTTTCAATCAGCACTGGATACCCAGAACACATCTATCCGATCCATTTCCAAGTATTGTTATGCTTTGATTTTCTATGCACTTAGTGGACGTGAGAGGTGGTCGGGCATCTACACGGATCTGAAGGTTTAAGCCTTCACTGCCGTGAGACGGCAATGCGGTGTTGATTTGACATTACACAGGCTTTGCTCATTTGACTACTCCCCTGCCATCGGATGTCTCACGGCTCAGATAAAGACCTTTGCTTATACTGGAGCTTTGCTTATACTGGAACCCCCCCCCATTGGTAATATACAGGGAGGCTGGGCTAAGAGAAGGCAGCTTGCTAGCATCTCAACCTCGGGCACCTGCGGCTGGCTGCGAAGACAGCAAAGTGGGAGTTCATTTAAATTGAACGCCGTGCTAAAAAGGCAGGGAGCAGATGACGCACGGCAGATGTGACCCGCTGGTGAGAGGTGGACACTACGTGTAACGTCTTTTGTGAACGTTTTGTTAGGATGATAGAAACCATGAACAGCAATGCCCCCTTTGTGGCACCACTCTATAGTTGTTCATTCAACAGCAAAAAACAGTGTCATTTCTTGCGAGAGAGGTTTCTGCAGTGTGCCACTGAGGGGCTGGGTTCGACAAGGGGCCTTGCACTGTGGTTGTGCTGGTCTCTCTGCTGTCATTTGAAACGCTCCTGATAATCTCCCCATCATCACAATCCTCATCCAGCGAGGGCAAAAACACAATATGGAATTGGTCTTCTGTTCGGCGATGGATAATCTTGTTTCGAGGGGTCGTTTGGACGTTTCATTCTGACTCGGCCTCTCGACACCCTCCCTTTGTCCTGCATTGTTCTTGGCCTGTAATCCTAATCCAGGACGAGAAGCAAGCGTTAATCTGAGCTGAGTGGTGCTCTCAGAGATTGGCCCATGTGTGATGACATGGCTAATCGAAGCTCTAATCCCGGCTACAGCAGGCCTTCTGGTCATTGTCTTAGATCAGTCACGCTTTGAAGATGGGAATTTAAGATGCTAGGAATAACATGAGGGTATATGTTCTTTTGTAAATGTGCAGTATTTGTGTATGAGACAGATTAATAGGTTCAGTGCTACTGTGTACTTCCCCACATTTTGCTCAGTTTTTGTAGTTGTCTTTAAGATAACAATGCAAGTACCTGTGATAATTAATCTTGTATCCTCAGCATGAACTTTGGTATGGCAACTGATTTGAACATATCTGAACATACAGCACACAATGATACAAAACATTTCAAAAACGTATCTTAGAGAACCAGTAAACATGCTTGAGCAACAAGTTTCATCCCAAGAAGGTTTTTCTTCTTCTTTATTTTGTCTTTCTGGAATTTCTGCTGTACAGTAGATACAGCAAGTTTCTGCTTTACATATGGTCCTCAATATCACCCTTAATCCAAGTTTGTTCAGATTTCTTTATTTCAACAAGCTGCCAACACTGATTAAATCAGACTCACCACATAAAAAAAATTCCCCTCACAGATCTTTCTGTCTCCACGTAAACAGTGGCAAGCATATAGTAAGCATATCAGCAGCCTCAGAGATACTGCACAGATACCGCACAGACAGAAAGTTGCATTACCTCCAGAGATATCTACATGTGGTAACCAGAGTTGCCCCTGAGGAGAGAGACTAGACAGAAGAGGCCTAGTGGAGGCAGCTCTCCAGCTAATGTACCCCCCCCCCCGGACACACCCACACACACACACACACCTTCACCAACACCAACACCACCGCCACGTCCCATTTTCAGTCAACCCCCCTGCCTGGTACCACTGTAGGCTCCCCATTAGTGCAGGCTGGTTCTCTCCAGGGCACTGTGGCATGCCTTTGTGGCCGCTCTATCACACTGCCTCTACCTGCCAGGAAACTGAGGCTCCAGTCAAGGAAGCCATTTCGTTATATTCTCCCCCGTCCCTTGCTTTTGTGCCTCGCACATTTTTTGCAGCCTTAAAGCAAGCCTCAGTAGGTTGTTGAAGAACCTGTTAGATTTATTTCATATTTGGATTATGCAAACTCTTTGCAGTTAGCCTTATATAGAAAGCATTATTTCTGCTAATACTTCTCCCATCTACCAAACCCCGCCCCAGCTCCGACATTTTCAAAGCATTTACCATCCTGTCCCTTTCCCCTGTGTTGATGTGTGGATCCTGTCCCCATTCTTTAGGAACCAATGTCACCTTCCTAATCCAGGCTTTGGGTCTTGGGGGACAGGACAGAGGGGGGACCCCCGCTGGGATTACTGGTGGGTATGTCTGCTGCCTATCCGTCTGTCCGTGACCTCTACTATAGGGAGAGAGATGACCTTTAGCTAGGAACATGCTGATCTGAGGAATACAGTGGGAAATAGGCCGGGCGAGCTTTGGAGAGTGGAGGCACTTATCTCTGTGTCTTAGCATCTTGAAGGACTGGCCTCTGAAAATAGACCAGCTCCCTTTGGCTGTTCCAGACAGACACATCGAGTTTAATGAATTTTTTTGTTCCCGAGATTTGTTACAGTACAAGGACAATGGGCGAGATTGAAGTGAACAGTTAGAATGAGTTCATCATTTCACTTGCTTACTTTTGACGAGAACAATTAAGCAGGGCGGGCAGGAATCAAGAGCGCCTTGAGCGACCAATACATTCAGCACTAGATCATTTCTGGGCTTTCGGGGATTTAATCTGATTTCGCAATTAATTGGTTCGTTAAACTCCTGCTCCTGGGATTATACGGAAATTAAAGCAATGCCAGAGAGGGGTGTTGAATTTCCCAAGACGACTCTTCCACCAGTCTCGGTTTATCTCAAATCCATACAGAAGAAGATCACTTATCTCTTCTGGATGATTCTGCCGGGTCCGACAGTGCTGGATCTAGGATCAAAAATGCCAAATGGAAAGGAATGATTCAGATGAATCCCTTTTTATATACTGTATATAATCATAAAAAAAAAATATATAATTACACATATATACTGTATATACATAACGTTAGTGTATGTATGCCGTTTATGTATGATTAATGATGGCTGTTCTTACAGTAAGGAGAGGGCGTATCCATGACAATGCAGTAATGCCACAGCGGGGGTCTGAACCTGGAGACATCAATCAGGCCTGTCAGCGTCCAAGAGTGCCCTGCTGCTCCAATTACCCCGCTCACATCTGTAGAGGGCTCCTGCATAATCAACCCCTTCTGCCCACTCTATGGCAACACAGCTACAAGACGCAGGCACCCTCGCGCCATGGCTTACTTAAGGGTGAAACATGTTGCATAAAACAACAGGATCAGCCAGCTTGAAATCATGAATAGCTATGTGCCATAATTGTTTACTTACTTACACCAAGGCCAAGCACTAGCACCTGACTACAGATGGCACATTTTTTCAAGAACAAAGTAAGCAGGAATTTCCCAAAATCAACCGAGGTGTCGCGAGTGTGCCAGGTGTTTGCATAAAAAAACAAGCTCATTTGCAGTGCCTGTTTAAAAACTCACGTGGCTCTGAGTGCGTTGCTTGCGCACTCAGCCATGGGGATCGTCAAGGTAACAAAATACCCAATTCAAAAGTACAAACATTTAAGTTGCTTGCCTCTACTTTTAAAAGTGGTAAAAATGTATTCTCTCCTCTTACTAGCATGTGGCCAGGAAGAATGCATTCCTCATTTCAATATGTCCCATCCCCCTTCCCATGCTCCCAACCTTCCTGCTTTGGAAGGCAGTGAACATCAAGGCCCTGATTTGTCACAGGGACTGCGGAGTAGAATTCCCAGAGTTGCCATGGTTTCAGGGGTGGCTTTGCCTCTTGTTGTCACAGAGATCCCTAACTCCACTCCTGCAAGCCTGCTGAGCTTTGATGGGGGTGATTTCTCAAGCTAACTCAGGTCTAGTGCTAGATATAATTTAGGTAGATGCCACCGAACAACAAAAATAATATCTGCACTCTGAATTCCTCGTCCTAACCAAAGCCGCGGTCACAAGAGGTACACCTAAAAGCCACTCACACTTTCACAAAAGCAGAAAAAAACATCAAGGAATGCTACCCAGACTGACAGTTTCAATGCAACCTCTTCTGCACCAAAAACAGGCACCAGGCTTCCTTCTCTCGCCTCCCCCCCTTTCTCTTCCCATTTCTTTATCCACCCTCTATATCCTAGCCTGCTCTGCGTCACACCACATCTAAAGGAGCCAGCAATTATCCTCTAATTATTTCAAAACGTGCCTCTCCGCCACCGCGTCTTTGAAGTTCTCCCCTATTCAGTCCCATTGTCAGACTAACGGCTGAACCCCGAAAGGCCGGTCCTTCCACTCCGCGCACGGTCGAGCCAGCTGGTGGTGGGGGAATATTAGGCCCTTTTACGGATTTTCCTCTGATCTTCTCTGGGGCGTTACTGCCCGATAGGACGTCACATCGAAATGGTTTCACAGCACAACTCAGTTGGCACGGAACAAACAGGTTGAAACGGTGCGGGCGGCTGGGTTGGGAAGCATCAGCGTGGGATTCCGGCACGACAACAGCTGTGGTCTACTTTGGTTGTCACCTGCTTGCAGCTCCACCGTGCGTTCCCGGGGATTGACTCCACGTCGGAAAGCTTAATGAGGAGGTTCTCCCGAAATCAAAAGACGCGTTCGGATGCGATGCGAAACACGCTGCAAGGGAAACCTGTCACTCGGAGGAGAGGAGTTTGTAGAGTTTACACAGGGGAGAGCTTAACTAGGTCAGTATATCACACTCTGTGTACTGTAGAAAATACCTTTGCGAGGTGGTAGATATTTCCCTTCGTTTGTCACCGGCCTTTTCAACCTGTCAGTGGGTTGAGTGTTACTTTGAACATTGGAACCTGGCGTTGAGGGGAACGTGTGGCCCAGTGCTGCTTTAAGAAAGCGCCGTCCAGGCCCATCGAGGATTGTTTAAATCCACCATCTGCTATAAAACAGTGATCTTGTATACATGGACTTTAACATCTCCGCGCGCCTGTCAAAGCTTGTTTAAAACATCATAAATTGTGCGGGAGAAAGTGGGCCATTAAAGAGCCCCCCCACTGGCTAATAGAGTCGGCGGATCGGCGAGAGGTGAATGGCTCCAGTCACATACAGCCAGCGAGCGGCGGGCGAGGGGGAGAGGTGAAGTCGGAGAGGGGGGTCCTGGTCAACTTCAAGCTATAAGCCATGTCACGTGCTCGTTGAGTGATGGAGCCTTGATGACACTGCCACCGTCAGCCTTCTCAGAACGTTCTTAGTCTCCCAGTTTTTACACTGCAATGCTGGAAATGCTCAATAGTGCGATGCCAACCCATACTAGTATAAGCGCATGATGCAACTGTTTAAATTGATTCTGAAAAACCCACGCAGCGTTTGAACAAGTCACCCAGGTAGATTTAGTTTTTAATGTGCTTGCATTGCAGCTTTTGTTGGCCTGTAATGATGATGTCTGACTGTGTGACTGAAAGGATTAGGGTTGGCTTTTCAAAACTACTCGGCTTCAGAGTAATGAGATGTGAGAGGAAAGAGACATCAAGCCCAGGAAGGACCCCTGGATGTATCCTTCGCCACTTTATAGAGACATTTTAGAGTTGGATTTGAAAGGAACTCTCACATGCCCATGCTATCTGACTGACTGACTGACTGACTGTTTGTGTGTGTGTGTGTGTGTGTGTGTTTCCTTTTGGTGTGTACGCCTGCAAACACGTATTCATAAACCGTCAAACCGACACAAGAATCCATTTCAATGAAGGCCCTATACTTGGTTGGTTGGTGTGTTGACCCATGGCCCAGGGGACTGGTGAAGTCTCCCGTTCACTGAAGTGGCGATTTGGGTCATAGCTCTGTGGACGGAGCGTTTAGAGCTAGGCCACAGACTAATTCAGTTAGGCCGTCTGTCATGTTGTTATCATTATGAATCAAATAATACCAAGTGCGTTGTTGTCTGGGCACTTTGGCATAGTAAGGAAGTAGATTTTGCTGACTTATAGGATAGTTTATCAAAACGTTTGCTGTTTATAATGTAATTATTTTAGTTTTCTTCATATATACAATTTGGCTTTTATTATTCAAACCTTTGGTTCCTTCCTTGCGTATACACTAGAAGACGTCAAAAACTGAAATTACAAGAAATGTTTGAGGCTTTCCTTCTGTTTCATTTTATATTTGAGGCGACGCCTTGGCAGAGCTAGTTCAGGCAGGCAACTCAGACGCAGCATTTATCCACGTCACATCAATCAACCAGTCGCCTACGCTCAATAGTTTAAACGCGGCCGACTAAACCGCAGTCGCTCACTCATCGCACATGCTCCTACAACTGCTCGCTCACTGCAGCGCCATACTATGCTTCTCCTTGCTCCTGCACCACACTTTGCACCCACTCTTGCTGCTGCCCACCTCCATCCCAGCTTCCATCTATTTAGGGTCTGTAGATCAGTATACGATGGGGGGACTTGCAGATATCTGCTCCCTACCCATGGTTGTTCACTAGTGGTTGTATAAGACCCCGGGCAGGGAAGCGATTCAGAGCAGCAGACCCTTGACACCAAATTCAATGTATTACCATGTATTGCAATAAACTGTTAAACATATCGCAAGTTGTCCTGACTGGAATGTATTTTAACATAGAGCTGGAGCATGAAATACATATAAAAAAATTTACCTGTGAACAGCCAACAAGAGGCTACAACAGCTGTTGCCACCTTTGTCAAGTTTGACATGCAACAGACATGGTTTTTCATCATCTGCACATCATTACTTTGTGTTCAATTTTTCTACTTCTAAATGTTTTCCAGAAGGCTAGCATCTGTGGTAGCCACAAATAAAGTGTAAGGAAACAGACGAGAAAGGAAAACTTTCCCCCGTCCGCAGCGAGGTGGTGTTGTTTTAATCAGTGGGAAAATCAACTTTTTGTCGCCATCTGCCATCTTTCTCTCTGGCTCACGGAGGTTAAGCGCTGTGTGCCACAGACACGTTGAGTGCACACACACGTGGTGTTTTTGTGTGTTCGTGCGCTTGTAGGACGGCTACACTCACACTCACGACTGGCCGGGCTTAATTGTCATGTTAATCAGACACCAATCATGAGAGTTGCCGGATCGAAGCTGTGCCAGCTGGAAAGACGGATTCGCACAAAGACCACTTGCACACCGATCATCGTCGAGAAGCTAAAACTCCCATCCTGGCACAGCCTGTCAAATTCAGACGGTTGAATCTCTCTCCCTCTCTCTCTCTCTTTCTTCCATCTCCCCTTAAAGCTAATTAAGGGACTAAAATAAACCCCCCTATCTGACCTAAACTACAAGAGCCCGGTTGGCAGCAATTAATCTTTTAAAAAGCGTCTCGACGACCAGACAAAGTGCACATCCCAGCGTTTTCAAATCAAACGGAAGGCAGGGTAATAGCCCTTCAAGTGCCCTGTCTCGCCGCTGCGCCCCGTTCCAAATAGCCCAGTCGTCGAGGTGTCAGACCTGGTTCCCAGTGACAGGCAGCCACAACAGCAGGCTGGGGCAAGGATCAGAAAGGACGAGCACTGTGGAACCGCAGCCTGACTGCTCACGATTAGCGGTGGTCATGTGGGACCTGCAGGCCCTTCTGTGGTGAGGGAGGCAGGGCTGGGTGGCCAGTCTGGAGACGCCACAGAGAGGGTGCGGTCGGGACAACCGGGAGTCACAGGCTAAGCGTTTGTACAAGCAATTAAGATATGGACATGCAAGGTTCATGCCAGGTCATAGAACCATTTTATTTGCTTCTTATTATGTACAGTACCAGTCAAAAGTTGGAATACACTTTCCCATTCACTTGGTACTGTCATTTTGTAGACGTACTGTATGTTTCTGACGTTACAGTATTTTTATATATTATAGCCTGGTAAGATTTTAAAACTGTCTAAGGGTGTGTGTGTGTGTATGTGTGTATGTGTGTTTGTGTGCATGTCTGTGTTTAACGACTGTCGATTTATGACATTGTGGGTGCCCATGGGAAAAAGAAGTCAGAGGGAGGAATGTGAAACATACTGCTCTGCCCTTGCATAACATTCCCATCACACTTTCCTGCTCAATGGGTCTTGTGATGGGTTCTGTGATTGAGATGGCGCTAGCTGTAAAAAGAAAAAAATACATAGACTCTGTGTTTGTGTGTGTGCGTGTGTGTGTGTGTGTGTGTGGGGGGGGGGGGGGTGAGTCTGTGGGGCTACATCAATGTGTGTGTATTTAAGTTTTTTAGGTAGGTTTGGTCTTCTTGCCTATGACCCCCCGTCCCAACCACCGCACTAAACTCGGTTCTCAACCGGAAGATGAATTGAACGTGTTTGTGAGCATGTGACCCACGTGGTCTCACTGTCTGCTGACCTACTGTTCCACCTCTTTGAGACGAAATACAACAAACCGGAGACCAGACGTTATGACTCCAGCCTCACACCACATCAACAATTCAGCTCTTACTCATCGCAACCCCAACTGCCCAAGAACTTCCTCTGACATCTTTTTTTTTAATTTTGCTCAAAGGCTAAGATGTTTGTTGGCGATAATGACGCTTGCTCCATGAACGTCTTCATCTCAAAGCTAAGGATTCTGTGAGGATCCTCTCACCAAATAGCGTGTGAACCCTAGCCCTGTTGCAGGCGGCATATGCTGACTGCTTTAAGGCACATCAAAGTAGGTACAAATGAAAGAGGAGCGAGAAAATCTGTCAACACCGTTTTTTCTCCCCTATCTGCCGAGATTCACCCGGGCTTGAGATGAGCTTTCTGCTTTATAGAGCCTTTAACACCTTCTTGGCTTCATTATCTGTCTAATGAGTCACATTTGCAGCTGACACTTGATGTGAATATGTAGATAAAATGTATAAAGTGGCGATGACTGATTTAAGTTCTCAACTGCATATAAGGCAGCTGACATGTGTCTGGTTTGGAGAAAACCTGAGGAAGAAATCCGCTTTTTCCTTGCCATTCATTTCTTTCTCTCGTTTGTTCTTTTGTTCATCCTTCCTGTCTTTCGTTCTTTCTTTCTTTATTTCTCTGCTTCTTGCTTTCTGTCATTCTCAAAGAAATACGTGAAGTACTTTTTTTTTTAAATAATATTCAGCACGGAATATCAACCGTGACCGTTGGGGTGTACGTCACTGTATTAGCCATCAATAGGAGAAGCACATGTTCTTGTGTAGATTTCCCCTGTGTGGTGAGATAGCTGGGGTTGCGAGTTCAGCAGGTGCACCATAACTCAGGCCTGTTTCGTTCTTTTTATCTGAAGAAGAGCTGGACGCTCAAAACATCATCATGGGGGTAATACGTTTTCATGGGAGCATCATTTAGTATTTAGACTGTATTCATCATTCAGTAGTAGACTGTAACTGGCTCATTACCCAGCACCCATTCTGGTGAGGCAAGTGACCACTATTGTCAAGCAATGAAACTTTGGAAGTTATAATTCTCTCAAATACAGTTAGGGGCTCTTTGAAGTCTTCTTCTGTTAAAAGACCTGATGGAGTGTGTTTGTGAAAGAAAGGTTGTTTAGTTTGATATAATGTAGACTCCCCCTGTTTTTAGCCTGTTAGTCAATCAATAACATAATACATAATATATCATTCATCAACGTTTGTATTTCTTATTTGGGGTCGAGCCAGCTTGGATATTAGACGCCTATATCAGAGGGTACGTTTCACGTGTGTACCCACCATTTGAAAAGAAAAAAAGACATTTGTCAAGCGGATGACGCCATCATTCAGCAGTTAGGTGGGACTAAAGGTTGTGAGGTGTGTGCCGTGCCAAGGACAGACCGAACTATTTGACGGCGGGCGCGTCAGTGTTTTAGACGGACATGTTTTCCCGACGAAACGGCAATGACTAAGTATCTAAGTGTTTTCTGGTTAACCACAATACAACCATCCGCCCGCAGTTCTTGTAGAAACACACGCAATGCACACAGGCTTCGTTTCCCCGAAGGCCGGTCCCTCCCCAGCCAGTTAACAGGGAGGCTTGAATAGAAAAGGCACTTAGAGGTAGCATAAAACGGGAACGTGTCAATTAACTGCTATTGCAACATTTCCGCCTCCAGCAGATGTCCTCTCACAGTTTGAAGGTTGTTACAGTGCGTGTCCTTCCGACGACAAGAGCTCAACAGCAATGTGGAAGTGACGCTAAGGCTTTGTTGATCTGAAGTGTTCTCCGAAAGGAACCACAAACAACAGCAGATTCCAAAAATGATGTTGTCGAAATGCATTGCATAACCTGTCATTTAAACATTAGTTATTTGGAAAAAAAAACAAGTATAATTTATTATTTCACTCAAAATTCATCACAATTTTCCACTGAGCAGAGGTTCACATACTCTAAGTTGGCTGTGTCTTTCGACAGCTTGGAAGGTGCATATAAACGTTCGAC
>JAVQIZ010030264.1:0-10605 GCA_036023535.2 Galaxias brevipinnis
TGCGATTTCCTGAAGTAGTTAACCCCGGATGCGCATCTGTTATTCTGTTGGCTTCGCAGTCGTCATTAATAAAGTCTTTAACGATTAAGAAGTAGTACTGGTCCTCATTTGGAAATTTGAACCCGACACTTCTCAAACAATTCATAAAGCATATCAGTATAAAACAAAAATGAACAGTATATTTTTACTTTGTTTGGCTACATACCTGCCTCAAATTACCTCATCATTCACTGACTCACCACTGCCGAGTGCATGTGTGTTATGTATGCGTACAATTTCGCGTGCGTGTGTTCTTTCACCAAGGCTTCAGTGCTCGCTGCTGCGGCAATAACCACGAGGGAGAGAGGGTAACTTTACGGGGCATCGCCAGGGGACACCAATCCCCTGACCTGGTATTTTGATTCACGCAGTTTATCTGTTCGTCAGGGCAGGCTGTGCGCAAACAAATGTAATTTGTAAAAAAATAAATTAAAAAAAAGGTACATACGAAAAAGGGCACTTCTCTAATAGGAGGGTAAAAGGGCAGGTGCTCAAGCTCCCTTTGAGGTCTACCTGTGCACGTGCCTGCTTAGCACTATAGTTGGACTTTTCATTTGATGGTGCAGATGACATGCCACAATCCTAAGAAGAGTATTCAAGTGCAGTATGAGCATTCAGCAGCCATTTATCAAATATTAGTTGTTTCTACTGTAGCATTATTAGGCATAGACATTTTGTCAGCTATCTTGCAGAAAGCGAATGTTGACTTGAGCTTTATCAATGAACTAGCCTTATTCCCCGGCAAATGTCCCAGAATTAATGGCCAGGCAGATATGACTGCCACCCATTCTTTTAATGGGCTGTCAGGCCTACAGGATGAATGACTGAATCAGTGTCCAGTGATAGGTTTAGAGAAGGATGTCAACGAGAAGCAAGTTGATGCAACAATTTCAGAATTTCGGCCTTGTTAAACCGGTGGTCTGCTTTCTGTTGCCGGGGCAAGGCCTCCACTGTCTCCCCCCGGGTTTTGTAATCACTCTGGGTTCTGTGCTGGGTTCTGTGCTGGCTCAGAACATAGAGACTCTGAGTGACCCAATGTTCCAACTCGCCGCAGCAGAAGTGTTCAGCAAGATGCTGAGGAGAAGCAGTCCCTCCTTCTCTGTCTCTCCAGCTCCCATCACCACAGTCAGCTGCCCTGAGATCAACGCCTGGATCCCTGTCTGACCATCGGTCAACGTCCCGGGTAGGGCTGTGCAATATGACGATACGTATTGTTTGACGATAGGAAAATATCTATCGTATATAATGCTCTATCAGCTATTTCATTGTATCACAAATCACACTCTGTACGGCGGCAATATTTTTTTCGTTTCGACAACGCAGTGCGTTTTCACCCTGCACGGACCCATGCAGGAAACACAAAAAACACAATTCAGTGCTCAAAACAAACCCCAGATTCAGACGTTGCAAGAGGCTTTTACACGCGGCACATCTTATTGATATTTTGTTTGCGGCACTTTAGCTGTTTTCATATAATGCTATAATTCAAACTTGAAGGAGGGTTTTGTTTACAAGTTATATTTACATTGTGAGCCTTATTTTGCTGCTATAGTTTAAACTTGAAAGTGTTCCATGTTTACATTTGGTGTTTTACATACAAATATTTATTTTATGCCTGTAATCAATTTTGTTTGCAGTTCTACTGTTAAAGGAGCATTACACCCCAAAACAACAAATGCATTATTGTCCTCTTATTATGAACAACTAGACAAGTGATAGAGGTTTCATAATGGTGTTCTATATTCCGAGCCCATTCTGAGAAAGCACAAGCAGTGACATAAACGATTGTATTGTTCGGATTTGAGATCCTAAAAATTCATGTAACTTTCCAGTTTTACATTCCGTGAAGAAGCTGTACGATCACAATCGCTGTATAAACCTACGTTCTTCATTCTACATTCAGGTCCTCTTCTAAAGGAGCCGTTTGGCATGTTTCAACAATGCGTCTATTGTTCTCTACATTAGAGGATAGACACACTCCAACTGTTTTTTCTAAAAGACGTAACTGTTTTCAGAGGTGTTTGCATTGTAGCAACAGGAAAGGTATGCTATTGTGTGGCTACCTATTTAGCCAGACTGCTAGCTAGCAAACTAAATTGCCTTTTATTATAATGGCGCAGGCTGCCCCTGATTCCCGTTCAAGAACATTATGACGATTATGATAATGATTTAACATCACTATGAGATGGTGTCGTGCAGCCATACTTGGATGAGCCGGGGTCTACAGAAGAAGAGGTGAGACAGAGAAGGGAAGTGCAGTCAGCAGCCGCAGCAGAATAAGATCCCAGTGCCCATCTGCCTGGAGAACCACGAGTAAATAGCAACTGGTGGTGTCTTTGTGCCTTTGTAATTATTCCGAAATGACAACCAAGATAGCTAAAGAGACCCCCTCCGTCTCCAGTGTAATCACCGAGAGTGTGCTCTCTCTGGATGCAAGGCTGGTCACCACAGAGATCATGGACAAATAGGAAGTCTTCACCAGCTCTAGTGGAACGGTGTCTCCCATAAAGGAAAGGCTGGCCGAAGTCCAAGATCCTACTCAAGACTAGCCCAAAGCCCAGCCACACCAGAACCAGCACCATGGCTAACATCAACAGCCCAAACTTCCGATCCAAAGCCAATGAGTCTGTTAATGCAGCTCTTCTGAAGTCCTTTGTGGACATTTCCAACCTGGTGGGTCCATCTTTGAGTTTGCCATAACTAACTGATTGAGCTCAACGCCGTTTGTCTGCCTCAGAAGGCCAAAGAAGTCGTTGAGCTTTTTGTCACCACTATCACAGACGAAGCCCACACCGTTGACCAACCACTCACTAAGGCCAGGTCCATCGCCACAGCACAGCTGCAGGAGAAGCTGAGGGAATTATACGTCCACGTCCTGACCACCATCACGTCCAAGGTCAGAGCTCAGAGTTGAGAACTGGCCTAAGCCTGTCACACTCTCGGTTGGCGACCACTTCCTAGTGGCGATCACCACAAACAACCACCACAAACAATGTTGTCAAAAATATCATTTACACTGTCCAGGAAATGCACATTGCTTTGACTCTGGCTCCACCCCTCATTAGTTGCGAGTACCCTGACTCGGTGATGATCGGGTGACATGATGGCGTGCCTAGACATCATCTCGGCTGTGGGCTCCTCCACTCTTCTCATCTTGCCCCAGATCATTAAAGAGAACCTGACCTCGGAGACATTCAAGACCACAGCCACACAGAGACCGAACGGGGTCCAGCAGGAATGCCTCTGCCCCTCTCGAGGCGTGGAGGCCGGCTTAACGGAGTCGGAGCCAGCCACTCGCTACCTGGGGAACGCCGCCGTAGGAGCTCCATGTCACACAGTGGTTGGCAGTGTGAAGAGAATGCTTCGGGGCAGCCGGTGAGCTGTGAAGTCAAGCGAGTCCACCAGGTAGGTCCGTTATGGAGGTATCTGAGGTGGAAATGTGGGTCACAGCTTAACACATTTACCAAGTTGCAGGTGAAATTGTAGGCCTGCTTTGCCGTTAAAAAGCCAGCCGAGGTTAGCCCCAAAAAGCAGCACTCTGACTTGCGCCAAAGAGAGCCTGAGCCAGATGCTTGTCACGGTGAGAGACCAGGAAGATAACCCTCACGTGAAAGCACTAGCGGGAGCCATGTTGAAAAACATCAACAAGCTACCAGACGAGGCCACCTTGGAGCTGATCTTCTCCATTGCTAAGGGAGGCGGCCAAAAAGCTGCTGCTGCCCATGCTCATCCTTCTGCTATCCGAGGCCTGGGCGAAGAAGGCTCCTTCTCGTTCAGCCAGTCTGGCTCCAGCTTCAGCAGCTCCTCCCGCTCCTCAGGGTCCTCCGGCTACTACCGTAGCTACGACAACACGGTCAGTCTCTACACCACAGCCCAGGTTATGTCGGCTGTTAGAAATCCGTCCTCCCACAGCGGGCTGGACATGGCGAAGCCTATATGTTAGTATGTAAAGACTTCATTACTATGTAAATATAAACAAACTTTACAATACTAAATCCGAGAATCCATGTGTTAATACATTTGGAATTTGTGTATTTGCTTGGTCATATTAATATGGCTTAGCAAACTGAAATACAGAGACTCCCCTGCAATACATACACGGATAGGTGAGCAACTGTCTCAGACCAAAACATGCACTTGACTCAGA
Organism: Galaxias brevipinnis; assembly: GCA_036023535.2. Taxonomy (NCBI): domain Eukaryota; kingdom Metazoa; phylum Chordata; class Actinopteri; order Galaxiiformes; family Galaxiidae; genus Galaxias; species Galaxias brevipinnis. The sequence continues at coordinate 4,187 of JAVQIZ010030264.1, forward strand.
TTCAAAAGACTATGAGAGTGAAAGACATTTAGTAATGAACCCAACTATGATATATTAATCAACAGTGATGTAATGTGTCTTGTTAGTGGTGGGTCAGAGTTGTACTACTTTTAATGTATTAATTTGTTCTAATTCATGGACAGGGCTTAGGGCTGGTGTATAAAATACAGAATCAGGATTAAAGTTGTTAATCTGGGCAATATAAATAATGTTACAAACAAATTGTTTAAAGCAGGGGTTGGCAACCTATGGGGCCTGCCCCCCCCGGGGGGGCATGGGTAACTGTCAGGGGGGGGCGCGAGATTGAAAGATGTCATGGGACAAACGCAAACAAAGTGAAAAAATAATTTGCTATGAACATGTCCCTGCTAGAGAATTGTTATTGATCAGCTAGAGGGCGCAACGTGTAGCAATGTGAAGCAATGTGAGTTTGGTTAGTTAGTATAACTTGTTTGGCGACCTACCATCGACCATAAGAGTACTAGATAAGACCTAGCTGGGTCCCTTCGTCAACCCATGTAGGCAGACCCATGTAGGCCCCAAGTAGGAGAAACTGGGGTTACCCATGTGGGTACTGTATGGAGCCCATCAAGGGCTCTTCTTCAACCCATCTGCCATGTAGGGCCTCTGCGGACAAACTGCGGACAAATTTAGCTGGGGCCCAGTTGGGTATCCCACATGGGCCCCACAAATCAGCCCAGGTGCTACCCATTTGGGCCCCACATGGGTGTGTTGTCTGGGAGGCGGCTCACTTCAAGCATGTAAAGGCCCAAAGCAAGCAAATTAAAGCGGAATATTTTGTCCAAAAGGCCACATCGCATTTTTAATATAGGCCTATTTAAAAGGTTCTTGCGAATGAAAAGTTTATCATGGCAAAATAAATTAAACGAGATGTATGGCTAGGCGTTAGATAAATAAGGCATTTCCATCCTAATAGCCAGCCCTTCTCCTTTTTCTTTTTAATCAAGACTAAAAGTCTAAAACAAATCTTATTGTAAAAATGCCATCATATATTCTTTTTGAAAGTCTGTGCGAAAACGTAGGCTATATAGTTTCTAAAGTTATTTGGGATAACTGTGTGACTGGGCACACTGTCTTGTCATTCTGTCTCTCTTTCACTCACACACACGCACACCTAAACAGTTTTTCAAGCAATAGTATTTGTTTAAAAAAAACATTGGGGCTAGAATCATTCAGGGTTAAGGTTCCTAATGAATGACCCCACTTAGCGACACACCGACACCACTGAACGTACTCAACGCAGTTAATGACAACGGCTGGTAAATTTGGGGGGGGGGGGGGTGAAACTACAGCACGTGTCAAACTCGAGGCCAGGTACCTCATTTTATGTGGCCCGCGAGAGTTTGCAAAGAATATAATTTCTATTTTGTACGTTGTCCATATACTATATGTCCCACAATGCATCTCGAATTTGTTACCTGCGCACTGAAGCGTCTTAATATCAGTCGTCAACGCCGAGTGACAGGGTCGTAAAAAAGATATAAATAGTACCAAAATGTCCAAGAAAATAAAAGTCGATGCTTAATGGAGACAAGCTGGTATGTCTTCTTTGCTACGAGGCAATGGCAGTGCCCAAGGAATACAATTACGGCGGCACTTCGACACTGAACACAGAGCCAAGTATGCAAAACTTAGCCACTAAGAAAAGCAACAAAACAAGAATTAAGGCAGCCTGCAATCTCAACAAAATATGTTTGTAAAATGCCACACCACTATATTTATCAACACATGATCTCAGCAGATAACTGTCGGAACACTATTTATATGCCATAGACAGTTAGATCAGAGCACATTTATTTGTTTTATTTGCCCCTCTCAACTGTGACCTAAAAGTTGAACAAAGTTAATGATAATATGTGTGATGGTAAAAAAAAGAACTATTATTTACATCCTGATCATTGATGGATGAGTAGTGTAATGATGAGGGTTTCTTAATCTCAACTTCATGGGATTTATGTTGTAATAACAGAGAAATGTGAGTGTGTGTTTCCACATACAGTATTTTAGTGTCTACGTACATGCACATGCGTGAATGCAGAGGCAATTAAGTAATATGATAAATAATAGATATATGTGTATAGTCTTAGGATACAGTTACAACCGGCCCTTTGAGGGCAACCATAATTCTAAGTGGCCCAGTACGAAATTGAGTTTGACATTCCTGAACTAGAGGGATGAAGGGGGTCTCATGTCAAAATAGGTTGACAACCCCTGGTTTAAAGTATAGTAATAGAAGACCTTATCTGGGGTAGGAATTGCGACTATGTGGATATCAAGGTAGAGGTCTGAACAGTACCTTAACAGGGTTAAACTTACAAGAATGACAAGTAAACAAAAGCCATGTAGAGAACAGACTACAGGAAATTCTCAGTGCTATGCCCTTCTACCCTGCAATAATAGTTATTTGGCCCCTTTGTCATCACGGTTATCAATATGAACATTAAAATCACCATCTATAACAAAACAATAAAAAATTTGAAATATTTGATAATAATTCCATAAAGTTTTCAAAGAAGGTGGGACAGTATTTTGGTGGCCTGTAAACATTTAATACCAGAACACGGTTAGAACATTTCAATACAGCAGCAAGGTATTCAAAAGATGAGAAGTCTCCAAAAGATGTTCTTTTGTCCCGGAGTGCGGCTAGTTTAGATACCCGAGGGTTTACATTTTGTGCATCACTTAGTGTATTCTCTCTTTAGAACCATTAGTTTAGGAGCGGTGCCACCCCATGTAGTTTTTGATAGCAAGTGTGTCCTAGGTAGCTTAGCTCTTTTGTTTGTTTCTTTGATTTGGCACTGTTCGTATAGCCGTGGTGTCATTTTTGACCCTGTTAATAAATACTTGTTTACTTTTTATATTCTTGTTGGTCTACATGTGTCCACAATCACCCCCACTCCGCAATCTCTGGGCCGTGTTTGACCTTTCCTGTCCCTAGACAGGCCTTCTACCGAAAAGGGTCGTTACAATAGCAGTGCAAGTTTCATACTGTTGTTTACGGGCATCAAGGCTGTCTGTGGTTGACAGGGAATAGTTATCAAGTTTGAGTAGTTTGCAGTATGAGAATACATTCTCCATTTCTACAGGAATGTAGAAAGTATCAAGCACTGGCATAGGATCTGGCATAGGTTCCAGCTGATTATCAATATGTTTTTGATCACCCAATCTATTGCTGGAGCCCTAAACATTTAATTGTTCTATGCTAGCCTCGGTCTCAGCAATGTTTATGGAACATATAGTGCTGGTTCTCATTGAGTCCCTGGGAGGCAAGGAAACAGACTGATAAGGTGGGGATTTGGACAGGGTTTGAGGAGCTTGTCGTTTTGTGGAACCATTGAAATTGTAATATTTTCCGATACCTTGAACTGATTTATATTAACTTCGGATTACTAAAAATAAAGAGATAAAAATATAAGAGAAGAGCAAAGGAAGGGGGGGGTGGAGCCTGACATGTTAGGCCCTTTCACCATTATAACGATTATGGGGAAAAGTGTTGATATTGTGTCCTACAAAGGCAAAAAGATATTTAAAGTAAACATGGACCATTTGACGCTATTTAAAGAGGAAAAACCAAGAGTCCCAGGCAAATTTAAAAAATAGAGTTCTCCAGAAGCCCAGCCCTTCAACCTCTCCACCTCTCACTGTCTAACCCCCCTCACTACTCATCAATTCCCTCCTAACCGACATCAAGTCGTCCATCAAACATCTGACATCTCTTCAGGCCCATCCTCTGCCCCTCCATGCACCTCAATCCATCTGACTCCTCTCCAGGCCCATCCTCTGCCCCTCCATGCACCTCAATCCATCCACCTGGCTCCACTAACCTGACAATTGAGCTGGCTTATTAAAAAGTATCAAAAAAAGTAAAAGTAAAAAAATAATAATAATGTTATATTTTTAAATCATTATTCTAAGGTGTCTCTTTCTTCCCTTCCAACTCACATGCCGTTTTAAGGGGTGAACAGGAGTTTACGCCCATTGCTCATTAACATTCATCAGCTGAGTTATGTTATTGGCTAGGGATGGTAGCATTCCACTGTTGTCATGGCTGCGGCCGGAGTAGATTAGTCTGTGATTGGCCTATTAGATTGACTTGGATTTCTGTCACAAATCAGTGAAATTCAGAAAAGCTTGTAAAATAGGTTAGATGTGTTAGATGTTAGATGTAAAATAAAGAAAATGCACAAGGCACAGTTTTAACTTTTTCATGTTATTGGTACAATCCCTATAAGTGATAAAACAATGCTAGACAAAGAAATAGGCCAAATCTTACATTCGGGGCCCTTTAAGCCTGGTTTGGCTTGAACCATTCCTAGACACAGAGCGCATTTAGGCCACGCCCACATCGTGGGGGATAACAATTGTGAAGTCACCCATTGACAAAAAATCTGGGATCTCTACTATGATAATTATTAGAAGAAATAATCACAAGGAAAAACACTTGAGCAGAAATACTATACATGTTGTTAATAACAGTAACAGTACTATTAAAAAATAATGATAATAAAAAAAATAATAAAAGGTCTAATAGTTGCTATTGAACCTAAATGTTCTGTATCTTCTATTCTTCCAGCTACGTGACTGCCTCAAAGGTTATGATTCTAGCAAGGGGCCTCCAAAGAACAACCTCCAATCTCCACATCGAAAAGTTGAAAAGGCCTGTGAGGGAAATGGTTGAAGCCCTGAATGCAGATACGGCTTCAACATTTCATAGAATGGAATTTCACTAGCTGCTTTCCGAGGCAATAGCTCTGGATCCCAGGTTAAGGAGAAGAGCTTTTATCGATGACTGTGCAGCAGATGAGGCCTTTCAAAGAATTTCCAACGCAGCAGGAACGGTGAATGTCAACGAGCAGGCTGAGGAAGAGGAACAAGATGCTGAACAGGCAGGGAGTACCTCAAGGGAGAGTGCAGTGTGGGCCGAGTTTGATCAGCGTGTCTCTGGACAGCTTATCAACACGAGCAATTCAACTGCAGAGGCAATAATGGAGGTCCGTTCTTTCTTCGAAGAGGCTTTGATACCCAGGTCCTTGTGTGGTGGAAAAATCGGGGTGTGGTCTACCCAAAGCTGACGCGGGTCATGATGACAAGGCTTTGCATTGTGGCCACATCTGTCCCTTCAGAGAATCTTCAGCAAAACTGGGCAGATCATAACAGAGAGGCCCAATAGAATTAGCCCTTCAAAAGTGCGCCAACTGGCATTTCTAAATTCAAACCTGCAATAAGATTGCATTTTGCCATGGCATTTCTTAGAAATGCAGTTTAATATTTATAGTTAATTTTTGCACTATTATATGTTTGTAATTTTATATTTTCAAACTAATGTTGATAATGTTTGTATTTCTATATTTACTTACTATTTATTTAAATATTTTCTGATATGTATATTTGCTACTAAAGGCATATATATTGCCTATGAATCAGTTATTTGAAATTGCATACATTTAGTTAACATTCCGTTTGATTGTTTTGATAGAATATGAATCAATGTCACCTATTAGTCGAAGACATATTATTTTTTTCACTTTGCGCTGGACCAAATGGAGATCTATGCAATAGTTCATTGTTGTTGAATAATTATTTGTTCAGTTGTTAATTTATTTTTTAAATTTGATATTTTGTTTAGCAAAACTAATGTTGATTTTTGTATTTATATATATAGGCCTACTTTATATTTTCTGAAATATATTTGCACTGGGCTGTGGTTATATTTATATAACAGCATATGTATTGCCTATAAACCTGTTCTTTTGAAACAAATAAACAACAATCCAAAGAAAATGCAAGGTTTGTTCATGAAAAATAAATTGCATACTTTACCAGGTGGATCTTCATTTCGGAAACGCCTTATTCCCTTTGAATGCTTGATTGAATATGAATAAATCGTCACCGATGTAGAGGATATATTTTTGTATTCACTTTGAACTCGGCCAAATGGAGTTTAATGCTGTGGGATTTAAATTAGGCCACATAGTACGTGCATGGGTTAAAAGTATAACGTGCTAGCCTGCTGTAACACATCGTATAGTGTTGTGGCCAAATTTGGACATCCTAGTGGATGTTCCGGCTTGGGATGTGGTTCAGGGTTGAGGGGACGGTTAGAGCAAAGGCCGGGTCACCAAAGAGATAATATGTGCCTTTTGGAGACACTGCGACTAGAAGTTTTGTGTTTTAAGTCATAACGTTAAGGCATGTCGTAGTCTCTGCGTACGTGTCGTTAGATATGCTGATTATGAACATGTGATCCATCTTGTCCAATGGAATGACTGTTTATCTTGTAGACCTATATACTCGTTAGAACCTTGTCAACTAATCAGAACTTACTATGTTGTTAGACTGATCTGACTGTAGTGCTTTCTCTGTGTACAGACTCTGACTCAGACTCTGTAGTCATTAAT